>PISX010010739.1:0-46958 GCA_004024625.1 Mellivora capensis
CATGGATGGGACTGGAAGAGATTATGCTGAGTGAAATAAGTCAAGCAGAGAGAGTCAATTATCATATAGTTTCACTTATTTGTGGAGCATAAGAAATAACATGGAGGACATGGGGAGATGGAGAGGAGAAGGGAGTTGAGGGAAATTAGAGGGGGAGATGAACCATGAGAAACTATGGACTCTGAAAAACAATCTGAGGGTTTTGAAGGGGCGGGAGGTGGGAGGTAGGGGGAGCCTTGTGGTGGGTATTATGGAGGGCACGTTTTGCATGGAGCCCTGGGTGTGGTGCATAAACAATGAATTCTGTTACACTGAAAAGAAATTAAATTTTAAAAATGTGCATTACAACACACACTGTAGGGTAACCCAACAACCACAGCAACCTCAACTGATCATGAATTTAAACAACAGGTTTTCATTAAAAACAAAAATCACAACAGTTAAAAACCATGAACAGCTTGCAACAACATAGATGATCCTTCTTCCAAAATGGTAATTCCAACTACAAATTGTTTGTGGGCATGCACAGCAGATATCCATAAATTGCCAAGTGCTTTGTGGCAGAGATTTAGAAAAATCTGTGTCTTCAAGAAAGCATGGCCTAATTTTAGTTTATGAAGACCAAACTTGGTAACTCCCACTCATTCAGTAGGTAACTGCTAATAAGCAGTTTCTATAAAAATAAAATACTGTGGAATTCTGGGTAATTTGCCAGTAAGAGTCATAAAAATGACTTGCATGTGGAAAAGTTTGGGATTTACTAGGAGGAGTCCACTGCACAGTCAAGAACCACTGGCTGCTGGGTGGGAGCTGTGCTGGAACAGTTTTGGCTCTTGAGTAGTTGGGCTCCTGGCTTAGGAGCCCATAAGGCCACTGGGTCTTCAGAACTGCTCCCCACTCTTGGCTAAGTAGTTCATGGTTATCCTGTTATAGTGGATGTTCTGGCTGCTCCATGAGGCTTCTTTCTTGGACAGATAGATGATGTTCCTGGCCATACTGTTCTTGAACTAGACCTCTCTCATGTGTATCCAGTTTATAGAATGTGATGATTTAGGAAATGATGTTAAGCAATGAGGTTCAATTTTTAGTCTCTACAAATGATGCGTACATGAGTGAAAATTTATTTTTATGTCTATTTCTAGTTGTAATATTCAAAAATTTTAAGGATCCTAGCTTATGCTGACAGACCTTTAAAAGTGTGGGCCTGAGGCCCTGATGTATCCATTCTTTCAGGATGCTGGATCTGGGGATATCAATAGGTACAGAATGCTAAATATGCTAAGAATGTAAACTCTTCAGAGACTAATTTCTAAGTTATGCATTTACTTGAAGGATTAAAAATCCTGAGTAAATTTAGCAATGATAAATATGGACAACGGTTTCCTTTAGCTAAGCCGCTGATTGTTGCCTCTCTTCCTCCTACGAAAGGTTATTTATGCCAGATGATATAGTTTACAAGTTGAAGCATTTATTTTTTACCTGTAGGAACATGTGAAAAGTTTCTGAGGAGAAAAAAGCTCTAAGAACAGGGAGTGATAAGAGGATAGTTTACAGTAATATCCTAACACCTATACATCATCTATTTTCCATCATGTAGGTGAAAGGAACAGAACATATAAACATATATCAGAAATCCTAGGGTAATTTTCATTTCTAGGAAAACAGCAAAAACGGTAAACAAAATAAAGTATATTGCTAGACGTTCACATACTCCTAACAAAAGTTTATAATTTCCTGCAAAAGAAACATACCAGCTGCTTCAGGATGTGGGTAAGACAAGCATGTTCCTGTGGTAATGATTTCCCAAACAAGAAAAGAATTAGAAAGGCAAATCTTTGCTAAGCTGCAGACTACCAGGTCTCCTGATTTATGAAAGCAATAAGAATAGAGGAGATAGAGCTGTTTAAGAAAAAACTTAGAAATAAATATTCTATAAATTAGCAAAATCTGTCAAATAAAATGACTTTTAACTTACAACAGGAAAAAAAATACCTTCACATATTTTAATATCAGAGCATTTATTATGCAAAAGGATATTTTAGGTTAACACACTAGATCTACTATATTCCACAACCATACTAAATAAATATGCATGTATATACTATGAAGTTCTAGCCAATTCTTAAATAAAAATTCTTTTAATGATATAAATATAGACACATCCAATTACAATGATGTACATTTAATTTCTCATTAGCTCACTTCATCATTTTATCATAAATTTATCTTTTTTAATTTTTTAATTTTGCTTTAAGTAGGCTCCATGCCCAGCATGGAGCCCAGGATGGGACTCGATCCCACAATTCCAAGATCAAGATCAGAGCTGAGATCAGAAATCAGATGTTTAATCAACTGAGCCACCCAGGCACCCCTATAAATCTATTTTTTTAATATTAACAAATTAGTGCTATTTCACACTTTGCCCTATTCATTGTCATTCATTCATTTTATTCATGCATCCTTTCAACAAACATTTATTGTGTATTTGCTAAATATCAGCAAATGATATTCAGGTCAAATCATTCTTCCTTCTCTCTCTCTTTTTTTTTTCATGTTGCACTTACTACCCTTCTAAAACTCATTTAGTGATATAATAGTGGGCCTCATTCTTCATTTCATTGATGTATATTTACCTAGAACTTCCATCTGATAGCTCTTAATTTTATATCTTTCTTCCTAAAGGTGTGATGAAATGCAATGGAGAGAGCAGGGTGATGAGGAAAGAAATTTATATGTATCATTTGTATCCAACATGCAGTACACTTGACTAAATATTTAACACATATTATCTTAAATAGGTTTCATAACAACAAAATAAAATAGGTATATTAATATACCCATTTCATTAATTGGGAAACTGAGTCTCTCCCAGGCTTCCCAAGGTCTCACCTTGGTCGGCGTGACCTGAAGTCTTCTAAGCAGCTCTTTAAGTGCAAGTGACACCCATTACTTTTTCAAATCTGAATAAAGCTTTGTTTGAATCTATGGTACTCCTAAATCCAGAACTTCTCCTCTTCCATATGCCTCTAAAAACTATATACAATTTAAATAAATTACTAAAGAAATACCTTTTGCAAAGGTTTTTGTAGTGAAGGTATATAGCTCATACAAAGAAAATGCTAATAAATAAATTTAAATATTTTAAAAATTCTATAATCTATCATCCCTCACAATGTATTATGTTTTATTTTTTTCAGACCACTCTCCAACTATTACTGGGAGTAACAGATAACAGATTATGAATAGGCTAGGCATTTAAAAATTAATATAGAAATACAAATTAAATCAAGGGAAAGGCAAATATTAAATGTTCATTTTTATTAACAAGGATGAAATGACACAACGTCACAAAATTAATGTCAGAGAAACACCATGCATTATGTTGCATTCTCTCTCATTATGCCACATTAGTAAGTACCTTATATTCTTCATAATCATTGTTATCGAGTAAGTCCCTCTTCTCCAGTTCTGTAAGTTGTTCTGCAGAGGGCTTAGCTGGTAGATGCTTAATAGAAGCTTGCTCATAAATGGGCTTTCCATTAAAAAACAGTTCCTTCCAATCATGCATCAACTTATATGGAATCATACTATAGCAAAAAAGATTTAAAAGAAAAGTAGAGAAGAATCAATGCTTAGTCCAATATGTATCTTAAACCTTGGCTTTTACATTATTATATTCATTCCTTACTATCTGCTGTTTGAGGCTAGGGATTCCACTTACTATTACTGTATATTGCTAATGGCTAGAGAATGTCTCAAACTTAGTAAGTCTGAACAAATCCACGTTACCTCAAGCCACTGATTCTTCAAACTTTCATATTGACTGTGCACTAACAGAACAATATGCCTGAAAATAATGAGCGCTACCCTAAAACTTGGGTTTTTCTAAAACAATCCCCAGCCATGACATTAAATGGCTGTGCAATCTTAGGAAATCCTTTAAATGCTGCAATATCACTGTCTTCCTGTGCAAAATGAACAGACTGAGTATTTTCCAAAGCCCTTTTAGGATGACAGTTGGATTCCATATTTGTAATAATTTCTAATAGAAAAGTCAAATGTATGGTGGTTATATTGTCATTGTATATTTGATGACCTTTAAAATTATTTTTCAGAAACTATTTCTATTTAAATCTGATGAAGGCTTAAGAGGTAATCAGGACAGCCTGATGGGAAGATAGTTTCAAGAAGAACAAAATGCAAAGGAAGGAAATAGTCTGACATAATTCTGATGTATTTCTCTAGAAATAGACTAGAGCTTGAAATTACAACAAAACAAGTAGTATTTCATTCATTTCATTCTGATACATGCCACATGGATGAAACTTGAAGAGGTTAGGTTAAATGAAATAAGCCAGACACTAAAACAACAAATCAAATATGACTTCATTTATATTAGATACCCAGAATAGACAAACTCACAGAGATCAAAAGTAGAACAGAGGTTTATCAGGGGCTGGAGGGTTATTTAATGTGTACAGCACTTAATGTGTACAGTACAAAGTTACGTTTGGAATAATAAAAAAGTTCTGGAGATCGATGGTGGTGACAGTTGCACAATAATGTAAATGTACTTATGCCACTGAAGTGTGTTTCTAAAATGATTAAAAGGGTAAATTTTGCATTATGTATGTTTTGCCACAATATGAAAAGTAGTATTTCAATTAAATGTACAACTTCAAATATAATCACCTTATGTTTCCATTAATAAAATATTTACAGTTGCTAAGGGTTACTTTGTAGAGATATGAAAGTTTAGAAACTGATAAGCTCAGCCATAGAAATAATATAACATCAGAATTATTGAAATGGCATTGGTTTCTATGGTGATGCAAGTGATTAATAACATATATTGTCCAAAACTTAATCTTACAGTTACTTAATTAATATCCTATTATCTGAATATTAATAATTTTAAGAAGCAGTCTAAAAAGTCAGTGCTTCTGAATTGGCTGATACCAAAAATTTACCTGTGCTTTAGAAAAAATAATACTGATAATACCTTGTTCAATGAAGTAACATGAGCTTATCTTGACTGTTGGTAGTGTAGAATAATAAAATATATCATTGTTTTGTTCAATTGCAATTAAAAGACACATATATTACACAATACACAAAAAATAACTCAAAATGAATTAAAGAATGTAAGACCTGAAACCATAAAACTCCTAGAAGAAAACATAGGCAATAAACTCTTTGACATTGGTCTTGGCAATGACTTTTTTGGATTTGATACCAAAAGCAAAAATAAACAAGTAGGACTACATCCAACTTAAAGGATTCTGCAAGGCAAAAGAAACAATCAATAAAAATAAAAGGCAATCTATTAAATGGGGGAAAATAATTCCAAATATTTGTAAATCACATACCTGATAATATCCAAAATACATAAAGAATTTACACAACTCAAGAGCAAAAAAAGCACACAATCCAATTTTTAAAATGGGCAGAGGGTTTGAATAGACATTTTACCAAAGCAGACATAAAGATGCCCAACAGGTACATGAAAAGATGGTCAACACCATTAATCATCAGGAAAATGTAGATCAAAACCACCATGAAATATCACCTCACACTTGTCAGAATGGCTGGTATCAAAAAGACAAGAAGTAAAAAGTAAGGATGTGGAGAAAAGGGAGCCCTTGTGTACTGTTGGTGGGAATATAAACTGGTGCAGCTACTGTGGGCAATAGTGGGTTCTCTAGAAGATCTTAGTCTAAGTAATTTGAGATGTATACACATTTAACTGGGTCACCTTATCTTTGCCCTTGTGGAATCCCTTTCACTGAGATCTACTGTGATGTCATTCCCTTTAGCTTTCAGCAAAGAATATCACAAGAGGTAAGTCTATGAAACCAGATGATACATCTGCTTAAAAGATGTCGCTGAGGACATTATCCACTAGATTGACTACACTACCCAGTGTGTCTTAGGTGAGGGTAACATATAAGTGAACTACTGTTCTACACTGAGTGCCAAGAAGAGATATGTATTTTGTAAAGAACCAGAATGGAAAATGGAAAACACATGACAGGTTGTATTTCCCTTTTTACTTTGGCTACCAGGAAGCTCAGATAAAATTTGCAGCTCAGTTGCAGCAACTACTGCTGCCAATATAACCATGTTCCAGTTTATCCCTTGTTCTTAACTTTCTACTTTAATTTGGATTTTCCTTTGTTCTTATTCTGGCATAGTATTAATATATTTTGTATTGTTGACTATTTCCTTCTAAGTGTACTAATTTCTTTTAGAAACAAAGTGCAATAAGAATAAAGAGACTTAATGACAAGTAAAATAATCTTCAAACAATTCCAAGCTTTTAGGAAGTTCCAAGTATTTCAAATAAATTACCATAGTTGTCTTAATTATAATCTAGACACAAAACTTAATTGTTAAAAGACATACAAATACACCTGAAATAAGGCTCATT
Organism: Mellivora capensis; assembly: GCA_004024625.1. Taxonomy (NCBI): domain Eukaryota; kingdom Metazoa; phylum Chordata; class Mammalia; order Carnivora; family Mustelidae; genus Mellivora; species Mellivora capensis. The sequence goes on from PISX010010739.1 coordinate 6,431, forward strand.
GGGGGATGAGTTAAGTCAGTAATCCAGGCATCCTGGACCCCACTTCTTAGTAGTTTTTAAGAAAAATTATTGTCTCCCTTATCAACTGAGTGTCTACAATACAGTCTTATCCTCTCTCATTTCCTGTGATTTCTCTACTGTAATGATTATAAAAAACAACACTTACTTATTTGTCAACATCCGGTAGTCTGCCACCTTAGTGGACAAATCAAGTATTTGATCCAAAATTACTGCACATATTGTGTAATGCTTTCTGTAACGAGCTTGAGCTCTTTCCACAGCAATCTGTTCATGAATTTCCCTCTCTCTGATGGCTTGTTCCTCAAAATCAATCTTGGCTTGTTTGGCCAAAGCCTAAGAAAGGCAAAGATATTTTTAAGTCAACGTAATTTGCGATGATTCACCTGAAAAAAATTATTTCAATAGGCAAAAAGAATCTCTAAATAGAATGAAACAATCTTTTACACCAAGAAAAACTTAATGACGAAAGAGCACTTTCTCCTTATTAACTACTGAGTATGATGGCAAAGACGATATTGGAAATATTCCACCTTTAGCGTATCTAATCAGCAAAATAGAATACAGAGAACAGTGGTATAACTGTGGAAAGCCCAATAAAGACTAATGATAAATTGGATCTGAAGTGTTTAAAAAGAAGACTTGAGTTCATGGGTTGCAAATAGAGGCAGGGATCACAGAGAAACAGGCAAGTCTGTGTTAGACCCTAGCACAGCTGGCCCCTTCCAACCCTCCATTTTAGGAGCCCTAACCTGATATATCTGCTCTGCCTGGCCAAAGCCCCCCATCTTTTAGTGACAGAGTTCTAGGATACTGATTCATCCTTAGAAAATATTTTGGAAAATCTCTGATATTACTGGCTTGAGAATATCACACATGCACCACAAATGTTTAATGTATTTAGACAATAACAACAACAAAAAAACCCATTTTGCTCCGATAGCCTTAATAAATTGATAAAACTCACTCATAGAGAACACTTATTTCTGCAGAAGGTAATGAAATACTTAGTTTGTTATGACCCTCTGCTTCATTTGCACTATTTTGTTTAAAGAAACCCTTTCTTCACACAAAGAGCAAAGGTCAGGTGCAAAGGTCAAAGCATGACTAAATGCTGTTTTTTAAATAGCTATCCCAGCTCCTTGAGAGATTCTATCCTGGGCTAACATGCTCCAGAAACCAGACTTGCCTCCAGTAACTTAACTTGATGAGTGTAAAATGGAGGTGAACTTGGGCCTTGGGGGAGCTGCCATCAGTCAAGCCCTAGCCTGTATACAGAAGTCAAGTCCTAAGCTCCTAGTCCCAGCCTCCCTCAGCCCCCATGTCCTCAGCGTGAAATGGTGTATGAAGAAGTCTTGGCATACACAGAAAAACTTACCAAACCATCCCATATGGCAAATATTTCTTGTGATACTACTCACACATGACTAAATGCCTGACAATGGACTATGGCCTTTGTCCACTGAACCAAATGGAAGGTTCATTTGTTTTTGTTAGTGTTTTATATTTAGTTTGTTTTCTTTTTATTGGGAAGTGGTCAGGCTAGGTGACCCCCAAGGTCAGTCCTGTCCATTTGGCAAGTTCAGGAATCACCAGAATTTGTTATTGTTATGTTGTTCTATAGGCCCCGTCTTCCTGGGGAAAGCACACCATTTCAATAGGAAGCGCTATGGTATGCTTCATCACATGTGAAAAGGTCTGATGAAGAGGAATCTAAAAAAGCAGGAGTAGCCAGATGAGAACTTGTGCGGTGACAGGAAATGGGGTGTGAGGTTGCTCGACTCAGAGTGCCTGTAAATCATGTGGAAATGTTTAGGGTGGGAAGGGACCCAAGCCTTACAGGGACCAGTGTAATGATCCTCGCCAGAAAGGAGCAGCTTTCACCTCGGTGCTGTCTCCCTCCCTCCCTCCATGCCTTTCTTCCTTCTTTTTAGCAACTAGTTTTCTACCTTTACCCAACCCCACCTCCCTGTGCTAAACCCACCACCATTTCCTGTCACACTGCAGCAAATTGGGTTGAAGCCCTAAAAAAAGAAAGAAGGAAAAAGAAAAAGGAAGTCTGTAGGAGGTAGTCAATCTTGGTTGTTATGGCCCCAGACTCTGGAGTCTGCTAGAGCCAGCTGTGCTCCTGCCTACACCACTGACAGTCTATGTGAAGGCGAGCTTTCTAAGTCTTGTTTCCCTTATGTGCAAAATGTAGAAAAGGGTAGCGTCCACTTCCGACGGCTGTTGCAAGAATTATATGTGCATGTGATAAACACAGCTCAATGCTGGACTCACAATAAATGCTCAAAAAATGTTAAATATTATTATAATTAAGTACTACTACTACTAATAGGTAGAATAGAAATTTGAAATCAGAAACAATATAGAATAGATGCTCAATTATCTTAAAGGATGAGATAAAGAGATTTAATCTAAATACAAAACCAAAACAGACAAAAACTGATGATGGACAACACAAAGTTCTCTCTCTCCATCTCTCCCTTTCTGCACTACTGCCCCCACCCCCCTGCCCCACTCCAGCCTTTCTTGAAATGTACCAGACATTGGCCTTAGCCCTGGGGAAACAATAGTGAGCAAAAGCAAACATGATCCCTTTCCTCACGGAGCTTACGTGCAGTGGGAGGGGCAGTGAAGAAGCCTCACAATGACTGTGTACTTGTACAGTGTCATCAGGAAGGGTGATGGAGTATGGAGCCTCACAGGAATATGGACCCTCACAGGAGGCCTGGCCTAGGTAAGAAGTGGCCTGTGCACAGAGCTCTGAAAGATGAGGAGTAGCTGGGGAAAGGTATGAGGGAAGAAGGGGGGTAGCAGAAGAAATGACTTGCTCGAGGATCTGAGAGCAGACCAGTATGGCCAGAGTCCGGGAGACAGACAGGAGCAAGGTGTGAGCAGGGATCTGATCGAAGAGAAGCCATGGGTGGGTTTTTGAGTATGAGGCCAATGGTCAAATCTGAGAGTTGAGAAGGTTCCTCTGGCTGCACAATGGAAGATGATTTGTAGGAGATGATAGTCGGGCAGGAAATTTGTATAAGTTATCTCTAATTTCCCCTTCCTTCTTTTCTAACAGGTCCTTTTTACCTCCTGCTTCAGGATATTTCGTCAAGACAGAAAAGCAGAAGTTATTGGAAACTCCTCCTCACTTTAAAGGACTCTCCTCAAAGGCAGATTAATCTAGGTCACTCCAAGGGAGTGGAAAGGAGGGAAGATTCTGAGAGCAAAGAGAAAGAGGAAGAGATATGTACCCACTTCTTGGCACTTCCTGGGGAGCAGGAGAGCCTCAGAAGGGACCATGTGAGGGACCCATGAAAGCTGGAACACCCTCTGCGAAGACATAGCCACTGGAGGCAATGTGTGTGGTCTGGGGCAACTCGGGTCTCAAGGACAGCAGGCTGGGCCTGGGCCTGATGATTGCAGTGTTTCCCTGGTAACTTGGCCTGTGACCCGGGGCACTGTGCATCTGTGCCTCTCTATGGGTAGAGGTTTGCTGGACTTCAAGCTTAGGCTGATTTAGAGAATATAAAGAATGTTATATCCCAACTACAGTTGCTAATTCACAGCCACTCAAAATGGCCGAAGGAGACCACTGTAGTAGTAGTTGTAGTCGTAGTCATAGTCATAGTAGTAATAGTAGTAATAGCAGAGACTGGGTTGGTAGTGTAGACATGGGGGAAAAATGGACAAATTGAAGAAATATTTAGTATGTGAAATTGACAAGACAGTGATGTTTTTGATATGGAAGAAGGGGTGGAACAGGATTCAAGTGGATCCTGATGTTTTACCCTCATATAACCGAATAAATAATGTTGCCATTTATGGAAATACAGAAATGCTTTTTTTGAAAAAAAGCAGTTTAGTAAGAAGGGTCATAAATTTGGCTTTAACATGTTGAATTTAAGGCGTCACTGAGGTATAAGAGTAGTGACGTCAGGAAAGCAGTTGAGTACGTGGGTCTTTGCTGCAGAGGACAACGTATAAATGTATGAGTCGCCTATCACAGCAATTACATACCCTGGTTGTGCATTAAGAGGTTGTCTGAGGAAATAACACAAAGGAGCAAAGAAACAGGCCTAGAACTAAGCTTTAAGGAGCCCTGGCATTAAATGTTTTGGTTTAGAGGAGAATGAGCCAACAAAGAAGGCCAAGAAGAGGCAGCCAATGAAGAAGGAAGAAAACCAGGAGAGTATTTCTAGAGCAGAACTCAACAGAAAGGGATCACGTGATAGTAGACTAAAATTAATATTAATAATATGACATATTACTAATAGCCTATATCATTAGCAGACTTTTAATTTTTTAGTTTTTTAAAAATATTTATTTATTTATTTTAGAGAAAGAGTGAGAGCGGGGGTGAGGGGCAGAGGGTAAGAATCCCTAACAGAGTCTCCACTGAGGCTGGAGCCCAATGCAGGACTTGACCCCAAGACCCCAAGATCATGACCTGAGCCAAAATCAAAAGTTGGATGCTTAACTGACTAAGCCATCCAGGCACCCCACCTATCAGATTTTTTAGATTTTAAAAGGTTTAAAAGTACTTCTAGAATTCTCCCCCTTCTCCTACCACAAACAATAACAAAAACTACAAAAACAGTAGCAAGTAAAAAAACAATTAAAAAAAAAGTCTCTTCTCCACAAAAGGAAAGCAGTAGAATGATCTGCTGTGGGGACAAGATATATTTTGTTTATTTAGTGCATGAGACTAGGAAGAAAAGGTAATGTAATGGTGTTCCTTTGGAAACTTCAATTCAGTATTTATTTCTTTGGCTCCTACTTGTACACCAGCCACTGTTGAAGTAGGAGGTGATAAATTTAGTGTTTGCAGAGATAACCCATGAAAACAAGCCACCTCACAAAGAAGAGTGCCAGGGAAGCAGATACCTCAGCTTTAAGGAAAGGTAATCATTGTGAGAGGAAGGGATATAATTTTCGCTAATGCTACAGAACCTCACAGTTCTGGTCTCTGAGGCTCTAGCAGGCCTGAGTGTTCTAATCCTCTGAAGTCCATTCAGGCTTAGTTAAAGAAAAATGCAGGTTATCACAGTAAGCCCAGTCCTGCTATAAATGCTTTGATACTATGCACTTCATTAACTGGGCTTGAAGCAGACATATTTTTCAATAGACACTTAGAAAGATTAGCTAAACACATCATTTCTAAAGTAAGCAAATACCATGCAATCTATTCAAGTTCACTCTTGTCAAAAAAGAGGGATGAAACAATTATCCAGATAATTCAGCTCTTTAAGAGGACACCTGAAATCAGCAATTATGCAGCTCAAATTCATGGAGTAATGGAGGTATAGTTCTTTGCCCCTACCCCTAACATTTCAGAAATGTCTATTCTACAAAAGGCAAGAGCACCATTTTCTTGACTTTTAAATGATATTTCTAAAAATTGTATAATTTTGGCAAAAGCTGTATTTATTTTCATGGACTATCATGGTGTAAAGCATGAATCTGATACATAAAGCATTCCCTTCCTATTTTTCATGAGGTTTTCTCTTCCATTCAGCCTAGTTTTGTGCCTATTTTATGGCACTGAAGACAGGTTATTTAAAATGCCATTCACACGAGTTTTGTATTTCTTCAATCAAATCTGGACCAACAGATTGAATACGTTTGAAATACCTTCAATAGGAAATAGGCAAGAAGAATCTACATAATCCATTGACAAAATAGATCTATTTTGATAACTAGAACCCATATATACATAAAGATAAGGAAAATATTAATGTATTAAATAATCAAAAGATTAGATATTTTGATTTTCAGAGTTATAAAAGGACCTACATGCATTGATACCACAGCGGCCAAGAGCATACCTACGTATGTACCATTCTCAAATATAATCAACCAGAGTACCCTGGATAAGTCGCTTATTTGGGTTTGGAGGAAGGACTAATAATGCACTGTGGGCCTGATAAAAATCCTATTTTATCACAAAGCAACGAACCATTTATTAAAGACTAACAGTATCTTATAGAAAGGAGGCAGCTTAAAAGTGCTCTCACTGCCCGAGAATGTTCACCCAAAATAACCAAGACCAATACCATCCTAGTAAACTTAGCAGATTTTAAAGGAAAATAAAGTAGATCTACAAAAATGGAGTAATCACACAAGAAATTGAAAATCAGATTATCATATTATAGGCAATAACACTTTGACTTGAAGAAAATGGAATAATGTATTTAAGATAGTCAAGGAAAGAAGATGTGGACTAGGGATTTTATATAGAGCAAAACTGACCAGGTATGAAAGGCCTATCCTGTTATCAGTATGCACTACACAATATCCAATACAACATACATGGAATATTGTTCCCTGAGACCTTCTTGAGGAATCTACTGGAGAATGAGTTCCAGGCAACCAAAATGACTTTATGTGGACATAAAGATTGGTCGTGAACATCAAATATTGATGGAAGTAAAACTAAAGGGGGAGAGTGTGACATGTAGAAGCTCTATGTGCTGTGATTTTACTTACACAAAGATAAAAATAGGGAGATAAAAGGGAGATCATATAAAAATTAATTCTTCTTAAGTGACTGGCAACTAAATGCAGTTTTGTTCACCTTGACTTGGTAGAAAGGATCAAAAGTAAGCTTAGATTTTTTTTTAAAGATTTTATTTATTTGTCAGAGAGAGAGGGAGAGAGAGCAAGCGAGCACAGGCAGACAGAGTGGCAGGCAGAGGCAGAGGGAGAAGCAGGCTCCTCGCCGAGCAAGGAGCCCGATGTGGGACTCGATCCCAGGACACTGGGATCATGACCTGAGCCGAAGGCAGCTGCTTAACCAACTGAGCCACCCAGGCATCCCATAAGCTTAGATTTTTAAGGGAGTTATCAAGTTTACCGCTTCTCGATCAAGAGCATCCTGGAAATCTTTAAGTCGTCTTTCTTCATACTGTTTTTCTCGGAAAATTCTGTTTTGCCATAAAACTTCCTTTTCATGTCGAACATGCATGAGCTGCACAGCAATCCTGCGTTCCTGCTGGGACTGCCGCATCAGTCTATTAATCAGCTGCTCCTCCCGATATGCCTCCTGAAAACACCATTGGGGGAACCAATTATTTGTCAAGGCCATGTCCAAATTTCCCACTGGGTTAAGAAGGCTATGTATAAATAATGTGCACAAGGCAGAGTATTTCTTGGCATCTGTCATATGATTTAAATTTGAACATGGCAAAAATCAAGTTATAAAAATGAAGATTTCCAACAAAGGTTGTACCATTTTGGTATCTGGAAGCACTATGATTTTGCAAGTCACAATTATTTTAAGTTAATTGTTACTTTGTTTAAAATCCAATGAAAAATAAATAAGATAACTTCTCAAGGTTTTATAAACAAAGGATATGATTCTCAACTTACAAGCATGTTTTCAGAAATTTGAAATTCCTGAAATAAATACTGGTTGTAAAAATAAATGCAGACTTCAGCTGAAGATGGCAGATATGGTTATTTGCCAGTGTAGACATCTCACTACCTGTGTCAGGAAAAGCTGCAATTTGATGGAATGGGAAGACTGGAGGAGAGTCTAAGGGACCATGAGCTACAGCTTGTCTCAGAAAATCTGACTGGATGTAATCTGAAAGAGAAACTAGATGCATTCTCCTGCTCTCTTATCTATTTTAAGAGAGCAGAAGGGTAGTCAGTACATGAGCAGTGGAATAAAGCATTAAATTGGGAATCAGAAGCCATTGCAGCCCCAGTCGTACCATTAATTGGCTGTGTTGCTTTGGACAAGTAATTTGGATTTTCAGGGCCTACTACTTGACAGGTGAAATAAGGGGTTTAGGTGGAAGATGATCTCCAAAGCCCCTTCAAGCTCTCATTCTCTCTAAACAGAGACATCATGTGGAAGGAGGAGGTAATTAAAATTCTCAAGACGGAGGATGTAAAAGAATACTTAAACATTGGAGTTGTCCATTTAACACTCAACAATCCAACTGTTTAGGAAGAAAATCTAGTATTATTATTGACATTGTTTCAGATGATCTCTGCCACTGTGAGATTATGGGAGAAATACCCTATATATTTTCAGAATCTAGATGCAAATAATAATAACACTCTATAGTAAATTCCAAAACTTGAACCCGGGAATTATGTAAAAATGTAGATTAAATAAAATTTCAACTGAAAATAAGCATGAATTTTTAGTAACATATATAACATACAAAATACAATCATGAACAGCTTTGAAACATATGGGTAATCTAATTATAAAATTCTGGAATCTTTAATGTTAACCATTTGTTTCCTTTCAAGATCCAGTAGTGGAGTTGAGGCAGAAAGCAAAAATGGCCACAAATTCTTCAGTTTTCTTCATCCATATCCTTGCAATTGTATCCTGCAGCTATTCTTATAAAAAAGTAGAATCTATTGCTCCACTCATTAAATATGGGGTATGGGGTAACCATTTGATTAAACTGACCAATGAGACATTAGCAAAAAACAAAAAGCAAAGAACCAACAAAAAAATCCCACACACATGGGATTTGGTTTTCTTCATTCTCTTGTGGCCCCACCCCACCACTGCTACCACATTTTCTGGCCTGCAAGAAAATGAGAGATGAGGTAGAGTGAGGTACCAATCTTCCCAGATGGACCTGAAGAAGCTCCAGCCAACACACCAGCTGACCAAAGACACATGAGAGAGGCTGCCGAGACCAGCAAAAGGACAGCATAGTTGAGCCCAGCCCAAACTGCCTACCACATTTTGGGAGTGGTTTTGGATACATAAAGCACAGTCACAACCATATTTTTTTTTAATAATATAGCCTTGATTTGTTATCCCAAGTGAATTCTGTAATTAATATAGAGTATATTCTATAATTTGGTTGTTTAAATGGCAAGGCAATTTAGTTGTCCAGATGAGTTCTAGTCATTCTGACCCTTATAAAGAACAAACTGGATTGGTCAGAACTGTTTTGATTACTGAGCACACATTGTAGTTAGAAAGGTAAAAAGAAAAGGAAATCACTGTTGAATGCTTAGTCAATGCTATGGATGTAAAGCCTTAGTATGAAGAACCATCAAGTGTATTAAGACCTGCACCCAAAAGTTGAGTGGAAAAGATTTATTTTTTTGTTCCATTGTACAAGTAGTTCATATTTTAGAAATAGACTTTTTCCCCAAAATTTCACAGGGATGTGGAACACATTTTCTCATAGAAAGATATAAGCTATGGTTAGGTGCTTGGTGCAGCTGAAACAGATGTCTGCTTAATCCCTATCTTAGATGAAATATTCTATATCTGCAATGAATAAAATAAAAAAATTTCTCCTTTAATTATATTTGGGGAAGATTTAGAAAGATATGCAACCCAAAATGCCCTCAATTTAGATGCCAGGCCCTCTGCTTTTCGCAGAACCTGGAGCCAGGAGCCTAACCTGGTCTGTCCCACGCTCAGAACGACAAAGATGCCTGAGCAGCTCTTGGGGAGGAATGGAGTCCTGCAGGAAAGACCTGGAAGCTAAATATTTAAGGATGTTGGGTTAAGAAGTAGGGGAGGGGTCTGATGTTCAAACACAGTTTCCAAGAAAATAATGCAGAATAGGTTTGGGAAGGTAGAGATAATTGAGTTGGAATGAATCCCAAGAGCCAACCAAGATGCTAGCTAAATGACCATAGAACCAGCTGGGAGCTAAATTGGGTTGACAGTTTGAGTATTTCCACTTTAAATGCCTATGAGGTACTTCAAACCCATCAAGTCCTAAACTAAACTCACCAACTCCCCTTCAGTTTTGGTCCTCCCCCAGAATTACCCCATCTCAGTTCATGACCCTATAAAGCTATGACTTCTGACCTAAAATGTTAGTGCCATCTGAAGTTTATTCTTCTCTTATCATCCCTAATATCCAGTTCTTGAAGAAGTAGTCTATTTTACCTCCTGTGTATGTTTTTAAGGCACCCCTTACTCCATTCTATACCAATGGACACTGCCCCTACCTTGAACAATATCAGCCTCTCCTCTACCATCCTTCCCCCCACCCTTCTCCAAAATCCACCCAAAAAACTTAAAGTGATTGTTCTAACCCTAAATCTCATCATTTCATTCATGTAATCCATTTCTTTATGAATCATGAGGCAAGAGAACAACTCGAGTACAGGTCTCTGCCTCTCTCTTCACAAGCGCAACCAAAACAGTGCATACAAACCCCAGGGGGAAACTGCAACAACCTGGAAGCTAGAGAAGATATTTAGAGGCATTATTGGTAGCTCAGTACAAATGAAGCCAGAGTAAAAGTATCCAGGGCTAACATCAGATCCATGTCATGCTCTCAAAAAGCTGCAGGTACTTGAGAGAAGCAGAAGAAATCCCAGCCCTGACAAATAACATTTGGGAAGAGAGAAGGATGGATAGGAAAACAGACCATGTTGCAAGTGGGGATTTCACAGTCCACCACTGTGGCCCCAGGCACTTGTGTCAGCTGTGCAGGGAGGCGGGGACACTATACTTGATAGAAAGGAGGCGGTGGAAGTGGAGGTCCCTTGCTGCATACCCCAGGATGGTTGGAGGAACAGCAGTTTTCCCAAACACTGAAAAGAAATAGTTCCCTTGCTGGAAATAGCCAGAGCATTAACTCACTTTAATGTCTGTTAGGTTGCTGGTCCCTGAACAAATCTCTGGCCAGAGCCTTGAAAAACCAATGCTAATAGCATCCTGGCACAAAGTAAGGAAAGTTAGAAAGAATTCATTCCCCCATTTTCCAGGTAAATATCAGGTCTAGATTATAAGCAAAAAAAAAAAAAAAAAAAAAAAAAAAAAAAAAAAAAAAAAAAAAAAAAAAAAAAAAAAAAAAAAAAAAAAAAAAAAAAAAAAAAAAAAAAAAAAAAAAAAAAAAAAAAAAAAAGAAAGAAAGAAAGAAAGAAAGAAAAGAAAAGAAAAAAAAAAGAAAAAAACCCCAGCAGCCGATGCACAAGTGTTTTGTAACACAAATGGAAGTGTGTTAAAAATTCCATTGTTGGGGGCGCCTGGGCGGCTCAGTGGGTTATGCCTCTGCCTTCAGCTCAGGTCATGATCCCAGGGTCCTGGGATCGAGCCCCACATCGGGTTCTCTGCTCAGTGGGGAGCCTGCTTCCCTTCCTCTCTCTCTGCCTGCCTCTCTGCCTACTTGTGATCTCTGTCTGTCAAATAAATAAAATCTTTTTAAAAAATTCCATTGTTAGTTAAGGAAACTTGAAATAGGTAGTTATTTCACAATCTACTTTTTAATCATCCAATTTCCATAATCTGTATTTCTTCCAATTAAAAGAGAGACTATTAAGTAAAAGGGAGGATATATGCCTGAGTAAATTTATACATGTACCTGAAATAAGAAAGAACTTTTTAGCACAGAGATGAAAGGGGTTTTGTTTGTTTGTTTGTTTGTTTTTTTAAGTTTTTCTCTAAGAAAGAAGTGAATCCATGGAGAAATAGTTTCACTTCTTCATACTTATATGAAGTCTTATGCCAGTCTTTCATATTTTAGACATGCAAATTTGTCCTGTTTACGTTCACATTTTAAATCACCTACTTCTCAGATCTGTTCCTCCACATCATCTTCCATATTGCAGCAAATGCCACCTCCATCCACCTAACTGCCCAAGCTGGCCTCTCATCCCAATTTTTCACTGCCTCACTGTCTAAGGAACCATTAATACCTATTGATTTAATTACTAAAATAGCTCCTGAAGCCACTTCTCTCCATCCCCATTGCCACCACCCTAAATTTAAACTGGGATAATTTCTTACCTAGTAAGAATCCAGCTGCAACCTGTTTTCACTTGCTGTAATCTATTCTCACAACTAAAGTCAGAGTCATTTTTCTAAAGTCATATCTGACCTTGTAACTCCTGTTTCCCTTTGTACTTCGGATAAAAGTTCCTATTTCCCTCTATACAGCTGGCAAGGCTCATCATGATTTGGTCTCTGAGGATGCCTGCCAAATGACTTCAGTTTGCTAAGAACCTTAGCTCTCAGTGCTGAGCCATTCCATATGATATTCTCTCTGGATACACACTTTAATTTCCACCATTCAAGCCTCTGCTGGAAACTAACCCCCACTCACATCATACCACAACTACCCACACCTAAACTTAGCTTCTTCTTGTTTCTATTTTTCATCCTCTAGAAACTGTCTCTGGACCAAGTGAGGGCCATGTCACCTGTCCCTCCCATCACTGCCCCTTTCACTTTCACTACCCCTTCACACTCTAATCTAGTTTCTTGTTTATAGATCCTCTCCCAAACAGCAAGCTCTGTGAGAACATATTTCTCAATATTCTTGTTCACTATGGTATCCTAGGTCTAGCTAGAACAGTACCCAGAGCACAGAAGAGGCTCAGTGAACATGTGTTCAATGTGAGAGTTGATCGGGGATTCTCAAACTATAGCTGCATCAAATTACCTAGAAGGCCTTTTAGTACAGGCCCCACCCCAGAGCTGTGATATGAGTTGGATTCAGTAGGTCTGGGGTGAGGTCAATTATTTACATTACTGAAAATTTCCAGGTGATTCTGATGCTGCCAGTCCAGGTTTCACACTGAGAACCACTAGAGTAAACCAATAAACAAATTGAGAGGACTAACAACTTCTCCATATTGTTTTCATGAAAAAGCTCCCTTTTTTGGTAATCTCAATTGATGCAGAAAAAGCATCTGAAAAAAAAATCAGTATCTTTTTAAGATCAAAACTGAACAAATTATGTAGAAAAGGAATGTAATTCAATATAATGAAGGCCATGTATGGCAAGCCCACAGCTAACATCATAATCAATAGTATGATGCTAAAAGCTATCAGCTTGTCAGCATTCCTTCAAGATCTGGGATAAGACAAAGGTACTTATTCTCACCATTTCTTTTTAACATAGTGTTGGAAGTCTTAGTCTGCACCATTAACAAGAAAAAGAATAAAAGGCATCCAGATTAGAAAGGAAGAAGTAAAATTGTCTCCATTTGCATATGATATGTTTTTTTTACAGAAAACTCTGAAGACTCCAACAACAGCAACACAAAAAGTCTGTTCAAACTGAAAAACAATTTCAGTAAAGTTGAAGGATACAAAATCAATATACAAAACTCACATGTATAAAAATGTATTCCTATATACAATGAATAATCTGGAAAAAATTGAGAAAACAATCCCACTCATAAGAGCATCAAAAGTAATAAAATATTTAGGAATAAATTCAACAATGGAGGTGGAAGATCTGTGTACTAAAAACTAAAACACTGAGAAAAGGAATTGAAGAATACATAAATAGATGGAAAGACATCCCATGTTCATGGATTAGAAGAATAATGCTAAAATGTCCAAAATATCTAAAGTAACCTACAGATTTAGTAAAGGCACTATCAAATTTTCAATAGCATTTTTAACAGAAATAAAAAATTATTAAAATTCATGGGAAACCACAAAAAACTATGAATAGCCAAAGCAGTCTTGACCAAGAAGAACAGAACTGTAGGTATTCCTGTTTTCTGTATTCAAAACTCGATGGTACTGCATAAAAACAGACATATAGACCAATGGAATAGAAAAGAGAGCCCAGAAATAAATTCATGCTTGTACAGTCAACTGATCATCAACAAGAGTGCCAAGGCAACATAATGGGGAAAGGACAGTTTCTTCAAGTGGTGCTGGAAAAATTGGATGTTCACATGCAGAAAAATTAAAATGTATGCTAATTTCACACTGTATACAAAAATCAACTCCAAATGGACTAGACTTACACATAAGACCTGAAACTATAAAACTACTAGAAGAAAGAACAGGGGAAAAAGCTTCTTAACATTGGTCTAAGCAATGGTTTTTTTCTTTTTAATATGACCCCCACAGTACAGGCAGCAAAAACAGACATATATATGTAAGATTACATCTAACTAATAGCTTCTACACAGTAAAGGAGACCATCAATAGAGTGAAGGGGCAACCTACAGAATAGGAGAAAATACTTGCAAATGTACATTTGGCTAATATCCAAGGTATAAAAGGCATTCAAACAATGTAATAGCAAAAAACCAAATAAGCCAATTAAAAAAAAAGGGCAAAGGACCTGAACAGACACTTCTCAAAAGAAGGCAAACAAATGGCCAATAAGTATATGAAAAAGGTGCTCAACATCACTAATTAGCAGGGAACTCCAAATCAAAACCATAATAATAATCAAAACCACTTCACATTTGTTAGAATGGTTATCACATTTTAAAAAAAGAAGAAAGAAAGAAACTCACAAGAAATAACATGTGCTGGCAAGGATGTGGAGAAAAGGGAACCCTAAAAAACTGTCACTGGACATGTAAACTGGTGCAGCCTTTAAGGAAAACAATATGGCAGTTCCTCAAAACAATTATGAATAGAATTACCATATGACCCAGCAATCCCACTTCCTGGGTATATACTCAAAGGAAATGAAATCAGTATCTGAGAGAGATGTCTGCATCCCCCTATTCAATGCAGCACTATTCACAATAGCCAAGATATGGAAAAACCTCAGTGTCCTTTGACTGAGAAATGGATAAAGAAGATGTGGAGTATATACACAATGGCATATTATTTCAGCCTTTAAAAAGAAGGAAATTCTGCCATTTGTGACAACATGGATGAACCTGAAAGACATTATGCTAAGTGACATAAGTCAAATGTAAAAAAATAAATACTGCATAATCCCAATTATATGCCAATCTAAAAAGTTGAACTTATAAAAGTAGATCTTGAGTGTTCTCACCAAACACAAAAAAAATTAACTATGTGAGGTGATGCATGTGTCAGTTAATTCCACATGGCAATCATTTCACAATGTATACATATATCAAAACATCACATCATACACATTAAATATATACAATTGTTTATTTGTCAATTATATCTCAAAAGAACTGGGGAAAAGTTTCCTCTTACCTCCAAAAGAAACAATGGATACACATACTTGACATAGATTTTAGGTTCCTTTTTGGTCAGTACTTTTTTTTAATTGAGGGAAAATATACATGACATAAAATTTACCATCTCAACCATTTTTAAGGGTTCAATTCAGTGGCATTAAGTACTGTTACAATGCTGTATAACCATCACTAGATTTTAGATTACTTAATAAATCTTTTATGTAGATTTCTTTTTTAAAAAAATTTATTTATTTGTCAGAGAGAGAGGGAGAGAGAGCGAGCTAGCACAGGCAGACAGAGTGGCAGGCAGAGGCAGAGGGAGAAGCAGGCTCCCTGCCGAGCAAGGATGGAGCGGGA
Source organism: Mellivora capensis (assembly GCA_004024625.1). Classification (NCBI taxonomy): domain Eukaryota; kingdom Metazoa; phylum Chordata; class Mammalia; order Carnivora; family Mustelidae; genus Mellivora; species Mellivora capensis. The sequence goes on from PISX010010739.1 coordinate 21,671, forward strand.
CTCCATCCCAGGACCCTGGGATCATGACCTGAGCCGAAGGCAGCCGCTTAACAAACTGAGCCACCCAGGCGTCCCTGTAGATTTCTTTTTCTGAGTGTATTTGCCATGGTGATGTGAATATGTTCTGTTGACATTTGATTCAGAGTAACAGATAATAAATAATGAAGATACATATATGTGTGTGTGTGTGTGTGTGTGTGTGTGTTTAAAAGACTAAGTTTTGCAAACTTTCCAGCACTATTATTGAAGCTATATCTATATATTTTACCTCTTGTGCTTCGTGGGCTATTAACTGGTCCATTAACAATCTCCGCCGTCTTTTCTCCCTTTGCTCTCTTGCAAAAGCATCTTCCTCAAGGCGCTTTTGGATTTTTTTAATATAGTCATCATCCGAATAAGTGTTTAACAAATCAGTAGTTGTCTGGCCTGCTGTATCTGCAGAAGTCTTGGAGGCACTAAGGATAATAGTTATTATTTAGATTTTAAAAAACAATGCAGTTACATGCCACTACTTTGGACTGACTATGGAGGAAGACCTCAGGAAAAGGCTCCCTTGCATGCTCTGTTAATTTCTTAAGACAAGCATTAACATAAATATTAGAACTTCATTGTCACATCCATAACATCATTAGATTCCATTTGCTGCATTTCTGGACTCTGTGACGGGAGGTCATTAGCATAGCCTTCTTTCTAAGCCTACTGTCGACTTATTCTTTCACCTATCATCTTCACTGAACCCAGAGATCTGGGTTCCTCTCCCTCTTCTGCCTGCTGGCTTTAGGCCTCTTGTCTCCTGTGTTTTGAGTCAAGAGTAAGCACATTATCTATTGAACCAAAGTGTCAGGGAAAGCATACGACATCTAGTCCTAATGTCAGGACATTGAAAGTACTACCATGGATGGTTCCATCCAGTACAACCCTCCTCTCCCCCATACAAATGCAAGTTGGTCTATGAACTCTATGAACAAGCGCTTAGACCAGTGGCCCAGCTCTGACTGGGAGCTTGGCAGCTAAAAAATGACTTGCTCATCACACCACACTGGCAAACACAAGACTGACCTATCCTCTTGCCCAAGTACTGAAGACTCAAGTAAGAAGACCTACTTTGGTTCCTGTCCTACCTCATGTCCAAAATTAAAGAATCAGGAAGAACCTGGTGGTGTCAACAACAGAAAGCAAATATGCTCAATTTAATGGGACAATGGTGGCTTAATACAAGAACTTACAGGTTCATTCAAAAGTTATCTTTAGAAGTAAAAGATACATTTTTATGTATATAAGAATCAAATAATCAATTCTCATCTGCATACCTCCTTACAAAATAAACAGGATACAATAGTACAATGATAAAAGATATATCTTGTTACCTGCCAATAAATAATGTTTTAATATTATAAATATTTTTCCATGTTATAAGTTCTTAATGTACAGCATAAAATACAACTTACTACCTTATTCAAAAGCCAAGGACACATTAATATGGTATATAGGAACTAAATTGTCATTAATTCCTGTACATATCTAAGTATTCTTATAAAGCACATTTAATTCATATTTAATGAAGTAACAATTGCATGTCTATAGATCATATTGCATTACAGTTCATTTTTTGTACATTTGCTGCTCCCAGATGAACTCTGAGCTCATGAGAAAAGTATCCTACTGTACTCCTCTCTGTCCTGGTGCCTCATAGTCCTGACAAGTAGCTGATGTCTGCTCAACTTCAAATGATATGCTAAGAAGTATGATATAGAGTAATTCTTTAAAAAAAAAAATCACACAGAGAAATTGTTTATCAACTGGGGCTCAACATTTAGCTGTATTCTGTCGCTAAGAGTCTTTGAGCAGAAACTGGGTAGCTACCAAAGCTTCAGTAAGATCAAATACAGAATTTAACTCTATTTATTAAGAATTAGTACAATTAAAAAAAAGAAAAAGAAGAATTAGTACACTTAAGTACTTAAGAAAATTATATGGCCTAACTTTTTAGATCATCCTTTAAAATTCTTATTATGTTTTTTTAAGATTATTTATTTATTTATTTGTCAGAGAGAGAGAGGGAGAGAGAGTGAGCGAGCACAGACAGAGTGGCAGGCAGAGGCAGAGGGAGAAGCAGGCTCCCTGATGAGCAAGGAGCCCGATGCGGGACTCGATCCCAGGATACTGGGATCATGACCTTAGCCGAAGTCAGCTGCTTAACCAACTGAGCCACCCAGGCGTACCAAAATTCTTATTATGTTTTTACTCAAAAGTTTTTTTAAAGATTTTATTTATTTATTTATTTGACAGAGAGAGGGAGAGAGAGCAAAGGTAGGCAGAGTGGCAGGCAAAAGGAGAGGAAGAAGCCGGCTCTCCACTAAGCAGGGAGCCTGATGTGGGGCTCGATCCCAGGATCCCGGGGATCATGAGCTGAGCCTAAGGCAGGCGCTTAACCCACTGATCCCCCAGACATCCCTCAAATGTGCTGTTTAAAATAATTAACTTTGGATTGTACATGGTTTAATATACTTAACATGGTTTAATATACTTAACATGTTGTTACTCCTTTATTTATCAGTCTGTGCTCCACACATCCATCTGTTGTCTCACTCCACTTAAGGTCTGAAGAAAGCTACATGATATTTACTTGAATAAATATTCGTTTTCCTAGATGTGGGTTTCTTGAGGGCAATAATTACGTTTTCTCTATATCTGCTTGTCAGGCCTTCACAGAGTTAATAATTGGGTGTGTTTGAATTACTAGTAATTGAAACCTTGGCCAAATTTATATATACTTAAAAAGTAATTGCTAAGAAGAGTCTAAAGTAAATCTATGGATTCAAGTGTCAAATTACAACAGGTGACAACCTCAGCTTAAAAAAAAAAAAAAAAGTAGCAGCTAGTGTGTTAGAAAATAAAGACAAAGTACATGTGGGGGAAAAGCAGCCATGGGAGCTCTTGCATTGCTCTCACTGAGACAATGTTTCCTTCTTCCACAAAAGAATAAAGATGGACTTTGTGGTGACATCCCTGAGGAACTGTTTCAGGAGCAGCCTGTGAAAGCGGCAGCTGGAGAAATTGTTCTTTATGGTCAACTTAAGAGATTTTAGTGCTTTCTGGAATCAAATAGTGTGAAGTTTTTGAAAGAGCCCAGAATATGCTTGATTCTAAGCTAAAAATTCAGAATGAACTAATGCAGTGATAGATAAAGGGACTTAACAAATGCCATACTATACCGTAACTTTTGTTTTCCTCAAAAGTTTGCTTTAGACCAGTGCTTCCCAACATTCTTTATCTGGGGCTATCAGAGAAAATGCTTTTTGTGCAGCATTCTGAGGGGGATTTGGAGTCCCAGGTGAAGCTTCACAGTCACTGGTGACTGGTCCAGGGAGTCTGGCTGCCCTAGGCCCTATCCTGCTGCCCTAAGAATTGAAGTGATGATGTCTATAGTTCATGGCCCTCCAGTGCTAAATCTCTGGCAAGACCAAGTGGAGGCTTCTGCCGAGAAAGGATCTGTGATAGACACTGCCATTTCCTTCCTTTTTTTTCCACAAAACAGAGCCCCAGGTTTATTCAGGAAAACAGTGTACCTAGCCTAAGATTACATTTCCCAGTCTCCCATTCTGCTAAGTGTGGCCACGTGACCAAATTCTGGCCAATAAAATGTAAACACAAATGTTACCTGGGACTTCTGGGAAAGTTCTTAAAAGGAGCTATTTCAGCTATTTCAGATAACTACTTTTTGCCTATCTTCCTTCCTTATATCTAGAACATGGGCCAAATGGCCAGAGCCGCACGAGCCATCTTGTACTGTGAATATGAATGAATGTACAAAAACCACAACAGAACAGTGGAGCTAAAGGAAAGCCTCAGTCCTTGATGAGTTTGGAGTTCCAGCAGGTTCCCTGAGCTGCTTACATTCTGGTTTCTATTACAGGAGAGAGGTAAATCTCTATCTAATTTAACCTGCTCTTGTTTGGGGTTTCTAAAGCTAATTGATAGAGAGACTTAGGTTCAAGATGGGTTGGCAAAGCCAACAGCAGTAAGCAGAGTGAATGTTTGAGCTGTATTGCACAGGATGATCTTTAAAATATTTAACAACTGAGGGCACCTGGGTGGCTCAGTGGGTTAAGCCTCGCCTTCTGCTCAGGTTGTGACTTCGGCTTCAGGTCATGACTTCGACTTTGGGGTCCTGGGATCGAGCCCCGCATCAGGCTCTTTGCTTGGTGGGGAGCCTGCTTCTCCCTCTCTCTCTGCCTGCCTCTCTGCCTACTTGTGATCTCTCTCTCTGCCAAATTAAAAAAAAAAAAAGTTAAAAAAAAATTTAACAACTGACATGGCAAAGACACTAATCAATCAAAATGGGTGCTGGTGGCAGGAATTACAGGCCACTGCTATGTTTGGTGTTAATTCTGGTTGCTAAATTGTGTGGAAAATTGAGGAGTCCCAGGAAAGGGATGGGCCACAGAGCTAGAGGGAATACTATTCACCTAAAGTAACAAAAGTATTTCAATATTTTAAGATAGTTGCTCTGGTAGATACCATCTACTTATCACTCCAGAGTGCATGGCAGATGAGATGAGTGATAGAGTTGGAAGAAATCCGGTGGTTTCCTGGCCCAGGCGGGGATGAGTATAGTGGGGTTTGGGTGGTGGCTACTAGGTGGGTAGGCTTGGATTGTGTTTTCTTTAGCCTGGGGCAGCACTGGTAAATGGAAGTGGGAACCAGAATCATCAAAATCAAAAGATTTTGCAGAGGGTAGAAGAAAATATAATGTATATATTCTTCACTTTCCTTTATTTTCCTTTCACACCTGATTTCCTCACCACTTCTTCTTTTTCTTATTTCTCCTCATTTGACTCTGTTTCTTTCCCTCAGAAATATTAATATAGAACTGATTTATATAATTTGTGTCAGCTTTTCTTCTTTAACAGAAATTAGTTCACATTCCATAAAATGTAAGTGAGTAGAATTTGGAAAGTTCCCATTTAAAAGTGTGGAAGAATTCAAGTTGCTCCCACATATGCAGACCCTACTCAATTATCTTCTCTGAGTCAGTGACCCCTAATAGGAAAGAAAAGGGGAGAGGATCTTTATCTTTAGGCAAATGGAGCCCGTTAACCAGGTATCTTTTGCAATAAACTCACGGAACTAATCATTTCAGTGACAGTTACACTCATTCTACAGTTTTTTTATTGCTGGTCCCTATGCTAAATGCTGAGCACGCAACATGAAAGAAACCAATGAGCATCTAATAAAGGCTTTATGACAAAGTTATATTAGTGGTAACTTGAAACAATTTTTATAAATGATCAAAGATTGTGTTAACTTAGGACAGTAAGCATAGCATAGAAAAATAAAATAACTTCCCAACTCATAATAGTTCTCCTGGTCTTTACAAAAGTTGTTCATGAACAATCAACCTGAATTTTAGCTCATTTACCTTCTTTCATGTACTCTCTTAATGAAGCTTCTACAAAGTAAAAATGTCTTTGGAGCAGCTATTCCCCATAAACTATTTCTGAGTATTTAAAAGCTACAGGTAGAACAGAAAGCAGTTCTGTGATTGTTAAAGTAATTCACATCTCACCTTTCTTTGGCCTGGAGATCCTTTTTTATTAAAGCTTCAAACTTCTTAATCTCATTAGCCACATCCTTTAAAGAAAATTCATTATCAGTTTTCTATCTCTAAAAGCCACCGAAAATCTTCATTTACTGTGTTCACTTTACAAATTTCCAAGGTTGTATTCACTACTATTTTAGGCTAATTAGGAGGTAAGATATAAAAAGCTGCATTATAGAATACTTTTATAATTCTGATTCATTACTTTTAGACTAGGCTAAATATACCTAAAAGAGTGTGAAAGCTGCCTTCTCTGAATCATTCCACTCACAGTTCTAGCTCTGAGAGTGCAACAAAGGCCATTTAATGAGAATGGAAATTATCAAAGAGTCTCAGGCCATGAATTTTTGTTTGCAATTATTCTAAAGAAGAATAAGCATTTTTGGGGGGGTATAAATACTTCTTCAAAAATTATTATCTTGCATGTCTTAAACATTTCTTGTGCAACCATATTTATGCTATTAATTTGCTCTCTGAATATTAGTTTAACTCATCCTTCATCTACTGTAAATCCTTATTAATAAACTTCAACCATGTGAGAGAAATATAAGAATTAAATTCTTTTCTAAAATTTGGATCTGAAAAAAAAAACTCTATGAGTCATTTTCTTTAGAATACAAGTACAGGATATTTTTTAAATATTAAAAAGTAAAGAAATGTGGATTAACATAAAATGTATTGAATTTAGATATCAGAGAGACCTGTCAATCTCTGCTTTACTATCCTCGGTACCAGAGTGAAACATAGCAGCTTTCTGAGTCTCAGTTTCCTTATTTAGAAATTGGAGGAGTAATACCCTACTTAGAGAGTTATTTACAAATGAAAGATAATGTAAAGTTGCCAACCCACAGGCTGACATATAGCAAATCCTCAATAAATGGTAGCTGTTATTCTTTTCCTTAGGTCCCAAGAGAGAATATCATTAATAATCACTGGAGCAGTATGCAATGTAGGCTGCAGGAATTAGTATCAAAATGTAGTATCTCTCTGCTATGAAATAGAAGCAGATGGTATCCTACTGGAATGACTGGCAGCTGGTATGGTCTAATAAAATACCACCAGCGTAGGTATCTTAAATTTACACATACTGATAGCAAGCAAACCACTTAACATTTCTGGTACTCATAGAAAAATAGTGCAGCATGGAGAGAAGGAACTGAATAAAACATATAGTAGGAATGGCCTATGTACAGTATGTGTACCTTGATTGACACCTCTGTACCCATGGTGATTGTGACCCATCACAGCAGCACCATTCTAGAATATTTTTGTAGTGACCACAGAATCCTCAACACAGGAGTCCAGATTGGTACTGTCATTTACCATGAGTTTCTTTTCCCTGACCTACAGCTACATTCTCTCATTCTGAACAAATAACAGTATAGTATGGATTAGATATGCACACAGTGAAGGGGTTTTGAATGAGAAGGAACAATTTGAAAAGGAACTAAGAAGTTGGGGGCAATCTCTCTATATGTTTTGGAGAAAGATCTTTCTTTCATTAAGATTAACACAACACCAAATCAAAGGATTATCACTTACCTCTGCCTCTTTTTTCTTTTTCATCATTTTTTGGGCCTCAAGTGCTCTCAAAGTACGATTTGATGCAGGTTTAGGAATCTGTATGATAGCTGCTTGGATTTTGGCCATTATTTCATTTTGTCGTCTTCTGTTCAAGCGTTGCTGAATATCCCATAGATGTTTAGTTATTCCACTCATCAGAAAAACAGGCTATGTTACACACTCACAGGTACACATATATACATTTCTCAGAACTCAGCAATTTACCAATGGACTGGATGTCACAATCATGTAATGTTAGAAAGCAGGTATCAATATGACTCATTTCAAAAAGAATGATATTAAAACACGATTGTGGGGGGGGGCACCTGGGTGGCTCGGTCTGTTAAGCATCTGTCTTCAGCTCTGGTCATGATCCCAGGATCTTGGAATTGAGCCCCACGTGGGGCACTCTGCTCAGCAGGGAGCCTCCTTCTCCCTATCTGTCTGCCAGCCGCTCCCCTGCTTGTGCTCTCTCTCTCTATCTCTCTCTCTCACTCTCTCTTTGTGTAAAATAAATAAATAAATAAATAAATAAATCTTAAAAAACACCCACAATTTTGGAATCCTCAAATTATGCCTATCAGATGTGCTCATCTTCATTCTAGGTGATGACACTGAAAGAATAATACAGGCGCCTTAAATACAAAGAAGAATATCATTCTTTCCCTATTCTACCTTCTGACCTACCCAATAATGTAAAGAGAAAATGTTGTCTTTAAAGATGACTTGAAGAGAAAATTCCATCTGGGAGATGGTCTCTAGGAGGACTTCTGGGGAATCCAGGAGACACGACAAACTTCCCCCAAACTCAGTCACAGCTAAACAATGAACTCAGAGGCTACTGCAAATACTGAATTAAATACTGAGTTATGTGATACCATTATTAGATCATCTCTTCTCTACCTGGGAGTATTTATTTTCAGTAGAACACAAGCAGAAATGAAAGCAAAAAAAGAAATCGTGAAAATCAGACAAAATATTTTAAAGATTAGATGATTTATGAAGTAACATGTAAAACTAATCATGATTTTATTACTAAGTATTATATTAGAGCTAATAAGATCATTTTTCCTATATCCAAAGAAACTTTAACCACTAAAAAGTCAAAAATTATAAATAACTTAAAATTTTTCTTCATTTTACTTTCCAAAATATAATTTTATATCGTTGTAATATGTTGATCTTTCCTTCTCAAGAAAACCAGGAAGATATAGGCTCTCCCTTTTGCCCTATTTGCTCCCTGTGATTTTTTGTTGTTGTTGTTATATGTGAGAGAGAGAACACAGGCTGGGGGCTGGGGAGAAGGGAAGAGGAACAGAGAGAGAGGGAGAGAATCTTAAGTAGACTGCAGGCCCAGCATGGAACCTACTGTGGGGCTTGATCTCATGACCCTGAGATCATGACCTGAGCTGAAATCAAGACTCAGATGTTTGACTAAGCCACTCAGGTGCCCCTGCTTCCTATCATTTTTAACATAATTTATTTAATATTTAATGGTTTCATATTTCCTTTTTCCCAACTTTCTTTGGACTCTTTCTGCATTACACTTAGCACATCAAAGTCAGACGGGCTGGTTCCTTAAAAATTAAGAGTCCCAGCACTTGGTCTTTACTTAAATACTGCTTTAGGAGTGCCTTGTCACCTTACCATGCAATGCAAGAGAGGAAGCCCAGCGCTTTATCTACTCTCTGGCAAGTAATGAGATCATAAGATCTTCCAGAATTTGTCTCTCATCTTTCCCTCCCCTCTGCACAGGGGGCTGACTATATTCAGGATGTGTCCATTTCTTATCATTTTAAATATATGAATTTAAAAAGTGATTTGTAGTGCAAGGAGAAGAACTATAATTATTTTGCCTGTAGTTTACACATTCCATATACCTAGTCACCTGAAATTCTCTTAAAAATCTTTAATGATTCCTCACCCCATCATGTTCTCATGTACTTAAAGGCATAGGAGATCATTAAAGGTTTTCAGAGAAATTTGAGAAGCAGTGGGGAGTTAGTTAAAGCAAGAAGGGCCAGAAAGAAGGCAAGAGATGTTTAAGGGGTTTAGAAAAGGAAGCAAGCAGGATATCACCTCAAACTACCAGGACGAGAGAAATGAGGCAGGACAGAAAGGCCAAGGGATTGTAAAAGAGGGAAATCAGAGGGAGAATGCCCGCTCTATATCCCTTAGTGGGGGCAACCATCATAAGCCTTCACTGGAGTGGTTAGTAGTAAACCCCCACTGCTGACCCATGTGAAGCATTAATTTCTGCCGGACAACCTAAAAAGAGATCAAGTTGTCCTGCCACTCCAGAGAATGCCAGTTCTCGTTCCTGGTCACAAGGAGAGGTGAGGGAAGGAGTGGGAATGGAACAAAGGGGAGAGTAAGGGAGAGAAAAGTGAGAGCAGTTGGAGCATGAGTCAAAGGAACACACAACTTATGCTACATTAATGCTTATGCAATGTGTACTATAGGCATAAATCCCAAACAGTATACTCTATGCTCTAATGAATTTCTGGAAAAATCGTACTATGAAACCTTTTCAATATTAAAAGATCTCTGTTCTTCCTTGAGCTTTTGAAATTTTTCAAGTTTCTCAAAATGCATGTGGACAAGATCTTCTTTCATGTGTTTATATTTTTCTTGAAACCTGTGTGTAACCCGCATCAGATTGAAATCAGTTTGACGTGGTATCAGGTTTCTAAGTCTCTAAATGGAGAAAGCAGTTCAAAGGATTTCATTATTAGAAAATAAAAAGTATATTTCATTAAAAGCACACATAAAATTTGTCTTCAAAATAAAATTTCTATGAATTACCCTTGTTGATGGTTAAAATAAATTCAAGCCCCATACTAGTCACTCATATATTTAATTTACATGAAAACAATAAAAACATATTTGAATTCTTTCTTATAAAATAGTTTCAAATATATTTCTATATTTTTTGCTCTGAGTTTAATTTTTATTTTTTTCTGAGTTTAATTTTTTTTAAGACTTTATTTATTTATTTGACAGACAGAGATCAGGCAGAGAGAGAGAGGAGGAACCAGGCTCCCCACTGAGCAGAGAGCCCGATGTGGGGCTCGATCCCAGAACCCCGAGATCATGACCTGAGCCAAAGGCAGAGGCTTTAACCCACTGAGCCACCCAGGCGCCCCCTGATTTTAATTTTTAATGAATGGCATTTGAATTCTTAGAGAAGTACATTTTCATAAAAATAATTTCATAAAATCAATTCAACATATAAGAGATAATATAAGAGCCAGATTCTTTCCATAACTTAAGCTACTTCCTAGTAAAAAGTGAAGAAACATTAAAACTTCCAGGCCATTGGAAATGAGATTCTAACAGTGTAAGAAAATGAGCCTCAAAGATGATTATAAAATGGGGAACATCACTAGCCATTAGGGAGATTCAAATTAAAACCACATTGAGATACCTCTTTACACCAGTTAGAATGGCCAAAATTAGCCAGACAGGAAACATCATGTGTTGGAGAGGATGTGGAGAAAGGAGAACCCTCTTACACTGTTGGTGGGAATGCAAGTTGGTGCAGCCACTTTGGAAAACAGTGTGGAGATTCCTCAAGAAATTAAAAATAGAGCTTCCCTATGACCCTGCAATTGCACTACTGGGTATTTACCCCAAAGATACAGATGTAGTAAAACGAAGGGCCATCTGTACTCCAATGTTTATAGCAGCAATGGCCACGGTCGCCAAACTGTGGAAAGAACCAAGATGCCCTTCCACGGACGAACGGATAAGGAAGATGTGGTCCATATACACTATGGAGTCTTATGCCTCCATCAGAAAGGATGAATACCCAACTTTTGTATCAACATGGACGGAACTGGAAGAGATTTTGCTGAGTGAATAAGTCAAGGAGAGAAAGTCAATTATCATATGGTTTCACTTATTTGTGGAGCATAACAAATAGCATAGAGGACATGGGGAGGTGGAGAGGAGAAGAGAGTTGAGGGAAATTGGAAGGGGAGGTGAACCATAAGAGACTATGGATTCTGAAAAACAACCTGAGGGGTTTTGAAAGGGCGGGGGGGTGGGAGGTTAGGGGAGCCAGGTGGTGGGTATTAAGGAGGGCACATATTGCATGGAGCATTGGATGTGGTGCAAAAACAATGAATACTGTTATGTTGAAAAGAAATTTAAAAAATGGGGAACAGAGTAATAGGGCTAACAGAATTAAGTAAAATTTTTATAACCAGAAGTAATCTCCTTAAAAGCTGAAGACTTATTAAAGATTTTTTTCAAATGGAAACTTTGCTCAAACCATTTTTGGTCCTTGTCTTCTACAGCCACCTAAGCAGATATGGGCACTTACTCAGAAGATCTCTTAAGGACCTTTCAGCTGACTTTAAGCCCTTACTCACCTTCCTGCTTTTTTCATTATTAAAAATGGCCTGGCCTCCATCTCCACAGAGGCAAAAAAAGTGTAAAGTCCCTGAACATCCTACTTCTCTACTTCAACACATGTCTATATCTTATCTTATATCTTTATTATCCCTCCCTAACCCAGAAAATACCCACTGAGATATAACATAGCCCACGGTTAAGTGTGTGGCTCCAGAGTCACTCTGCCTAGGTTTGTTGCAACTTTATCACCTATTTGCTGCATTAAGTTGAACAAGTTACTTAACTCCTCTGCTCCTTAGTTTCATCATCTGTAAAATGGGAATAATAAAAGATGGGTATCTTATAAGGCTATTGTGAAGATCAAAGGACTATATATATATATATATATATATATATATATGGCTATTGTGAAGATCAAAGGACATTATATATATATATATATATATATATATATATATATATATATATATATATAATTACCTGGAACCGGGCTTTGCATCTCCCTCTGCACAATCAATAAATTTTAGTCATTACTATAATTATGTAAGACACCTGCATTTTCTTCTACCTGCTTTCAGAGAAAAAGGCATGTCTAGTTCTTTCTTAAGATATCTCCTCCTCCACCTGGACCATCAGCTGCATCCTCCTTTCTTTCCCAGAGGACCTTGGCTCCCACACCAGTCATCCCCTGCCCCTGATTCTTTTTCTCGACTGACCAGCTGTCCCACTTTCTATGCCCATAAAGGAAACAAATAACGGCGCACTGCTCGTGCGTTTCTCTCCTGCAGCCACTGTTCTCTTCTCTTCTCTTTCACCTCCACATTCCTTGAATGAACAGTCTATGCTCCCATCTGCCTCATCTCAATTTACTCTTCAACTCACAACATTCCACACTACTCCACTGAAATATTTTTCTCTCCCAAGAATGGAAGCTCTGAACGGGTAGGGACTTTTCTTGTGTTGATTGTAGTGCAGTTGCCTGACATAAAATAGGAGCCCAATTAATATTTGTTCAACGAATGAATGATTGACTCTGGGAGGTCCCCATGGCCAACATTAAACACAATGGTTTCTTGTTGTCCTCAACTACACAACTCTTACAGCTCTTGTTCCCGTTGACTGTTTCACACTTCACAAAGAATTTTCTCATATATTATTTCCTTAAAATTATATACATATTAAAAAAAAGCGTAACTCTGAGGCAGGTAGAGATAAACAATCTTATTTCAGCTGCTGGGAAAATGGAGGTTAAGAGTATTCCAGGGATTAGCTCAAAGTTACTCAGCTTTGCAAGTGAAGGGGGCAGAAGGCAAAACCAATTTCTTTGGTTATAATCTTAATCTAATTTCCAGCTCTCTGTGGGTGCTGAGCTCCTTCTGCCACCAGGCTCGTAAGGATGTCTGCTAAAAATAGACAAATATAAAAGTGGAGATGGCCCTCACATCTATTATGTCACTGTGTCTTCAGAAGTTCAATTTAAACATTTAATTATTTCCATTTCTATTTAATGCATTGGGTCAGTGCAACACTCCCCATTATCCTAGAGGCCTGGAAGAGTTAATGTACTTCATTTGCCATAAGGAAACAGCAACAGGAACTGGAGAGAATTGTCAACTAAAAAGTTGTATCAACTAATCAAAACACAATGAATATTTGCAATGTTGAAAACATCCTGTCAGGCATATTCCTTGAATTTGAGGGACTAAAATTCTTGTGAGGCCGTATGACAGATTAATCATGAAAGTTAGCCACAGTATGAGCAGCAGGAGGCTATCACCAGAGAGTGGAAACTACCTATGCCCTAGGAGTTCCACAGGAAGAATCCATGTGTGTTCGGAAGGCTGCACAGCAGTGGATGGAGAAGAGTTTGTGGGAAGGAGCGAGATGAAAAGTGTGAGCTTAGGTGAAAGGGAAGGAAGGGCGGAAATATACAAGAACTATTCAAGGACAGGTGGGAGATCAGTGAAGAAAAAACTAAGACTCAAGATGCCTGGGTGGCTCAGTTGGCTAAGCGTTTGCCTTCAGCTCAGGTCATGATCCCAGGGTCCGGGGATGGAGTCCTGCATCGGGCTCCTTGCTCAGCGGGAACCCTGCTTCTCCCTCTGCTTGTGTGCTCTCTCCCTCTCTGACATAAATAAATAAATAAATAAATAAATAAATAAAATCCTTAAAAAAAAAAAGAAAAAACAAAGACTTTATGCTGAGGACTATGAAGAAACAGAGAAAGACAGATTGAGACCATTTAGTGAAAGATTTTGAATGTCAGTCCAGTAAAATGGCAGACTTCTGAGCAAAAGGGCCCAGTGCAACTGGAATTTAGAAAAGATTCATCTAGCCGTTGATTGACCTCTGGTGGAAAGCTAGAAGACCGGGAGACATGTTAGACATGTTGCTGCAGTGTTTCCGCAGGGATCTGAGCAGACATGACAGGGCCAAAAATGGAAAGAGAGGAGCAAGGCATAAAAACACTGCAAATTAGGAACATAGAGAATTTGATAAACTGTTGGTAATGTGGATAGGATGGAGGGAGACATCAAAAATGGATAAATGAATTGAAAACATTAATATAAAACAAAATCCAAGTATGACCAAGAACATTCATAAGGGACATAGCTACCCAATGGTGCTTCTTTGAGCAGCCAATGTCACTGTCATTTTACTTTCCCGAGTCTTACATTGAGATACACTTATGTTTCTTTGTGTACTTACGTCTCTAAAAGCCTCACTTTTCATACTTTGCTGTCTGACGTTTGCTGGGGGTTGCATGGATTGTATTTCCACTCCAGTCAGTCCACTTTTCTTCTTTTTCTGAAGAACAATGTACAACTGATACAAAAGTTTGGTTGCCGCCCCAGGCTTTTCCGTGATGATGTTGTGGGCCACGTTCTGATCAAACTGCACACCCAGAAGGTGAAGCGTTGGCTCCAAGCGAGAAAAATTATTAAGTTTGGCATTTGAAACTCTAGGCATTAAAAGTTTCCACAATTAGACACTGGCACTGAATTAGAGACAACAAATATCAGAGGTATTATAATGATCTAATATTATGAATTATTGCATATTCTTTTCAATATACCACTCCTCTCTAAAACCACTCAATCATGTAACTACATTGAGATATTCTACTGCCCTGAATTCCTCCCATTTATTTCTCTGGAATGGTATAGCTAAAGCTGATTTTGTAGATTTTTCTGCTTAAATGCATGCTAGAATTTTTACAAGAGGTCAAAACAAAAACAGATAACTAAGTGCTTTCTTCCACATGGAAAAACAACTATGGTTTTGAAAATATTTTACTCGGAAGGAAAAACTGTAATTTAAATTTCCATATTGTTAAATGACATTATTACAGGAGTCTGAAAATAGCCCTAAATGTTGCACTGATGACTTTAACAATGATCCTCCCAGGCACATATTTCATAAAACAATATTTTATGCTCATATTTCATAAAACAATATTAGCTATGCAAATCACACTAATTATATCATCTTCACTTAAAAGTTATATTACTATTTTAATCCGTAAAGACTTTCTAATTTTATGTTAATGCTGAGTCACCTATGAAATTTTAATACATTTATTAAACTTACAAAGATGAATAGGGTGCAGTGCCTGCCCTTGCGGGGTTCACAGCAGGGAGAACAGATGAGTAAACAAGAAGCAGTAAATTGAGGTCAGTGTTAGAATACAGGTCTCAAATAATCTAGGGCTGTTAATAAGCCTGTGAATCCAGTGACAGAAGGGTAATGTTGGGGGCATTTTCAATTCCTGTGCCTTTCCATGTTCCAACTAGAAGCAAATACCAATTTTAACCACTGGCCTATGTCCTCCTTACTTCAACTTCCTAACATTCAGTCACATTCTTTCATGGAAAAAAATATACTGAATATACTCATATATAAGTGAAAGTCCTACCCTTCCCCCTCCAAAAAAAATAATACTTTAGAAAAGAGGGGTTGGGCACATATTGGGTAGAATTTCTCATAATAGGGTTATTCATTATTAACTTCATTTTGGACTATAAAATTATTTGGGGACAATACAATGATCTTCATGACCTCAGTTAAGTTTTTAGAAGTTTATAGAGATTGTTTCACACTTAAAATTTATATACTGTTGCTAGTATCCTGTTTCTCCAGAAGTTACTGTTTTTGTTTTTTGTTTTGTATCATAGATACCACTGAAAATCTGATGAGAGCCATGGCACCTGTTCCACAGGGAAGAAAACACACACTCGGCCACAGACACAAAATGTGTATGCCTTTTTCAGATGTTTGTGAACCTCCTAAAATGTAGCCTAAAAGTGCCCATTCACTGCAAATTAAAAAACCCATGGTGCAAAAGGAGGTGGGCCTGAGGGACTCTATGAATGATTTCTAAATATGAATGAGGAGTCAATATCATGGGAAGGCCAATGTCAACAAAAATAGTGATGCAACAACTTAAATTCCTCTTCCAGGTATATGGTGTCATTTACTGTCCTATTTCCTCTGTTTACTATTATTGTTTTAACAGAAATATTTGGTAATGTGTGCCTGGCATATCAAACTATATCAATAAGCTTTGAATAAAATATTTTAAATTAATAAAAAAGAAGCAGGTCACAGAGGTCATGAGAAAAATTAATGAATGCTACAGGAAATCTCACAACAAGAGTAAACATTTTTTAGGTCTTCTTATGTCCAGGTTTGCAGTTTGTTCTTCCACAAGTAACCTTAAAGTTTGACGTAACACACACCTGCCTAAAACGAGGCAGGTGAAGCAGACCATGTTTGAAAAGTATGACTCTAAAAGGGCCAGTGAGATCCATGACTTGTGCTTGCCTTCCCTGGACAGATATCCGACACCCAGTCTCACTTTGCCATCACAGTTACTCTTCCATGCCCTCTCTATCCTCAAAGTCCCGTGTCTTGTCCACCACACATATTTGGACAGATGGCCAGAGAGGCACTCGTCAGAGCTTTGTTCTGGGTCATAACCTAGGGCTACAGAAATGAGGGGCATCAAAATTCTGGGGGGAAAATCCAAAAGCAAACACTATCCATTTCCATATATTACCAGAACTGAGCCTGGCACCCAATAAGAATGGAGAATGTAGGGCTGTATCCCATAACCATAAGACCAAAAGCTGAGCCAAAATCAAGAGTCAGACTCTTAACTGACTGAGTCACGTAGGTGCTCCCATTCTTGGGATTTTTAAAATTATCTTAAGTATCTGATACTTATAGTTCTTATTTGCCCAGAGATTACCTATCTTCTCTCCTCCTTGTCACCTGATGAGGGAAGACATCTTACAGGTAAGTAGAAACTGTTCCCCCAGGAATATCCATGCTCCTTTACTTTTTATTCTTTTATCCTATTAATCTCTAAGGCAAATAGATTGAGTTACAAGCAACATTTATATTTTAGACTTAAAAAACTAAAAATATTTGACAAAATCCCCAAATCATGAGCCCTAGCATTAGATATCTGCCTAAAAAAATAGGTTTGACAAAGAAGGATCCTTTCCCCCACAAAGTACACTTCTACAAAAGTCATATCCATGGATATACTGATCCTTCTTTAAAAGACCGTGTGCCCTGGGAAAAATAGTATGTTGTTCCAAGAATTCAAGATGGATGGAATTTGGTTGTCAGAACAAGTAGGTCCCTCTCTCACATTAAGGAATGCAGTGACTTTCAGTGGCATAAAGTTAGTTCTTTGCAGTGGGTGAAAAGCAGGGCTGTTATACATGATGCTACTCAGGGCACACCCCTGTCCAAAGGTGGGGCAAGGGTGTGAATCTACCTTGTGCTCAGCTTGCCATGTCTTGTCCCTGATGTGAGGCTATTTCATGCAAAAAGGGTTCCTCTCCTTAGCACAAAGGCCTCTATGTTCAATGAGACCTGTGTCTTCACAGTTGTGTCCAGTCAGATGAGGTCCCTTTTTCCATTTAACACAAAGGGTGTCTATGGCCCTGCTGACATCAGTTTAGTCTACCTGTAATACTACATACATCATCTGGTCAGAATGGTGCTTTAAGTCTTCTAAACAGGTATACTTTCTGACATCATTCATTTTTTCAATGAGAAACATAATTGTGTGCAGCTGGGACAATGCATGAACCTCAGGGAATACACACACAGAAACATACTCCACAACTTTCAAGAACTGTAATTTAAAACAACAGTGAGCTATCACTATACTCCTATCAGAATGGCCAGAATCCAAAACAATGACAACGCTAAAATGCTGGTGAGGATGTGAAGTCACGAGAACTCTCATTCATTCATTGCTGGGAGGAATGCAAAAGGGTACAGCCACTTTGGGAAACAGTTCATTGGTTTCCTCCAAAACTAAACATACTTTTACCATCTGATCCAATAATTGTGCCCCTGGTTATTTACCCAAAGGAGATGAAATTTTATGTCCACACAAAACCCACACATGGATGTTTACAGAAGCTTTATTTATGATTGCTAAAACTTGGAAGCAACCAAGATGTCCTTCAGCAGGCGAATGGATAAATTAACTGTGGTCCATCCAGACAATGAAATACTATTCAGTGCTAAAAAGAAATGAGCTACCAAGCCATGAGAAGATATGGAGGAAATTTTAAATGAATATTTCTAAGTGAAAGAAGCCATAAGTTCCAACTATATGACATTCTGGAAGAGGCAAAACTATAAAGATAGTAAAAAAAAATCAGTAGTTGCCAGGATTGGGGTAAGGGAGGATAACTGATAGAGCATAGAGGATTTAGGGCAGCGCAAATACTACTTATGATACTATAATGGTAGATACAAGTCATTCTACATTTGTCCAAACCCATAGAATGTACAAACCCAAGAATGAACCCAAATATAAACCATTTACTTTGAGTGAACACGTATCATTATAGGTTCATCAGCAGTAACAAATGCACCCTCTGGTTGAGGAGTGGATACTGAGGAGGCTATGAATGTGTCAGAGGAGGGAGTTAATAGGGAATCTCTGTTCCTTCTTCTCAATTTTTCTATCAATCTGAAACTGCTTTAAAAAGTAAAATTTAAGGGTGCCTGGGTGGCTCGGTTGGTTAAGCAACTGCCTTCAGCTCAGGTCATGATCCCTGGGTCCTGGGATCAAGTCCCACATCTGGCTCCCTGATCAGCAGGGAGCCTGCTTTTCCTGCTCACTCTCTCTCTGCCTACTTGTGCCCTCACTCTGTCTCATTCTCTCTCTCTCTCTCTCAAATAAATAAATAAAATCTTTAAAAAAAATAGAAAGTAAAATTTAAAAGAAAATAGGCAAGGATTGTATAACATTTCACCAGTGAAGCAAAACAAATGACTGATAAGCACATGAAAAGAGGATCACCATCATTACTCATTAGGGAAATGCGAATCAAAATCACAAAGAGATATTGCTTAATACTGACTAGACAACTATAATCAAAAAGACCCTAACAAGCATTGATGAACATGTGGAAAAACTGAAAACTTCACATGTTACTAGCATAACTGTAAATGATAACGGGCACTTTGCAAAGCAATTTGGGTGTTGCTCAAAATTATAAACATAGATCATGTAACCCAACAATTTCACTCCTAGGTGAATTTCACACCCAAGAGGAATGAAAACATTTCCATGTGAAAACACAGTGGTCATGGCAGCGCTGTTCAGAATAACCGATGACTCGTATCCACCAATTAATGAATTAATAAATGAAATGTGATATATCCAATTGAAATTATTCAGCAAATAAATAGGAATTAAGAAGTACTGATACAAGCTACAAGATGGATAAACCTTGAAAACAGTATCCTAAGTGGAAGGAGCCAATCACAAAATACACATATGATCCCACTAATATGAAATGCATAAAATAGGCAAATCTGTAGAGGCAGAAAATAGATAAGTGGGTACCAGGGGCCAGGTGGTTAGTGGTAATGGTTGTGAATACACCAAATATGTAAATAGGCTTAAAAACCACCGAATTATATGCTTTAAACTGGTAAATCACCATCTGTGAATTAGATCTCAACATAGTTGCTACAAAAAAAATATTACAGTTTTGTCTTGTTCTGTTTTGTTTTTTGCCAGGATACTATAAGTTGCTTCATTTCTCTTAAAAGAAAGAAGAACCAATTAACAAAATTATAGCTCACTATCCCTTAACTTTGGAAGCTAAAACCATTCAAATGCCAAAGGAATTGACCCTTTTAAGGAAAGAATTTATCTCACTAACCTGCTTTCTGAAAATTCTGAAAAATCACCCTGAAGTTCAAACTTGTGCAGAATTTCTCCAATTAGATAACCATTGGAAAAAGCCTTTGCAAATGACTTGGGACCTGAATTTTGAAACATAAAGATAAAGAAGTAAATTATAGTGTTCTATATAAAGCACAATTATTTTCATTATATATGCATAGAGTGAAACTCCATAACTTAACTTGAACTCAAAATGTCATGAAAATACTTCTAGAAACATCTTTTAATAATCAAATAAAAAGATTGAAGTTTAACAGATGTGTTATAAAGGTTCTTAAATATATAAATCGATATTTGAAGATATATGAAATTTTGAAAGAAACACAACTTTTGACCAAATTAAACAAAATACAACAAATAAAATCTATCTAAACAACCTTAGATCTAAAGTCAAGTCTTCAATTTATTTTACAAAATTACGCTCTAATACGTTGGTTATCAGTACACTCTAGGGATGTTGATAGCATATTCTAGCCAAATCAGGTGCAATCTAACTTTAGTTTAAGACTAAATTTTAACCTTTTTACAACAGAAATTTTACAAAAACCATCTATCTGCACCTTCTCAAAAAAAAAAAAAAATTTACTGAGCATAATCAGGCTTTCCCTTGGTAGTTCCAGTGGTTACTCTGATTTAGTTGTCTCGCACAATGACAGAGATAACCCAGAGAAAAAGTTTGGAGTCAGGGACATCTGTGTTCGAATCGTGACTCTGCCCCTTACTAGCTGTGCAACCTCTGGCAAGCTGCTTAACCTCCCTGCGTTCCTGTCTCTTCATCTCTACAACAGAGATACCATATCTATAACTCCTGAAGAGACATTTTAAAGATTAGAGGTAATGTATGAAAATTGCTTGGTACCATGCCTGCCACAGAATAAGCACATAATGTTAGGTGTAGAAAAAAATGTGTAAATAAAATTTGCTTTTTAAAAAATGTCCTTAGTGGTGGGTCACTTGCATTTTTCTTAAAAAGCGAAGGATATCGGGTTATTTATTATTCAATGATTATATGTAAATTTGATACAAAAAATAAATTATGCTATCATAGGACAAAGCTATCATCTCTCAAATGATTCTAAAACCTCCCAAAACCTTCAACATGTTTCTGTCAGCATCCTTTAGGCAACAGCTGTCCAAACACTATATATCACTGAGGTATCACAAGCTCTTTTATACCAGATTATCCACTTTTGTCTATTTTACCAGTAATAAGGTGGCTAATTGATTATGAAGAAATAACATCTCTTTCTGATTTGTAGAGATGGTACTGGGTGTGTGGTTGCCTGCAGTGGGGGGTGGTGGGCAGTGGTGTTGGTGAGTCATTCCACAAGGCCACAGCCCAAAGGCCTTACTTGGCATTCCACACATTCTCATAAGAATAAAATTCTTGCATATCTGATACCAGCCCACAATTCTGCCCAAAGCTCTCCTAATATTTGTTCTGAAAATATTTTATAATCCTAATAATACTGCAATTCTCAGGTTGAGTCAATACATAATAAAGTAGGTAAAAAGGATGTCAACTATGCCCATTGACTCTATCTACTTTGGATGAATTCCAGAATCATTCAGCATGAGAATCTACTGACTGTGTCTCTTGGCATCAGATATTAGTAGTACCTGAAGCCACTGAAATCCAAATGGCTCCTTCCATGTCCAAAGGGCAGAGGTGTGCTATCTCCTCCTCCTGAGCCATTGTTGCTTCCTCTTTTCCTCAAAGACCACACACTATTGGCCACCAGTGCTGTCCTGGTCTTGGTGGCCATCACTGTCCTTATTGTGACACCTGGGCTGCTCTCCACTATGTGTTGCACCTCTTCTGTCATTGCTTACTTCTTTCTGGGTTTTTCCCCCATTTCCTCTTCTCTAGACCAC
The DNA here is from genome assembly GCA_004024625.1 of Mellivora capensis. Taxonomy (NCBI): domain Eukaryota; kingdom Metazoa; phylum Chordata; class Mammalia; order Carnivora; family Mustelidae; genus Mellivora; species Mellivora capensis. The sequence goes on from PISX010010739.1 coordinate 43,300, forward strand.
CCTTATTTTCCTCTCAGCTTTCTGAGGAGCCATTTGACATATAACCATTGTCAGACTATGGGTATCTATTCATAGTCTAAAGACTATTGCTTTGCATTCAGAAGCTGTTCGTCTGCCAGCTTCAGGTAGTCTACTCCTCCTCCCCCTCCCTCTGGATTTTGCACTATGTCTGCTCTTCCTTTGACTGAATGCCTGAAGTCTAGCTCATGAATAACCAGGGAATATCTGTATCCCATTCTGTCGTCCTCCATGTAGTAGGCAAAGGGCCTTTAGTAAATGGTTTGCTACACAAAGGTCACAGAAAAATAAAATAATAATCCACTTCCTTTGAAATGCATGACATATTAATGAGGCAATTCTGATATGAGTAAAATAGAGGCATTTGTGGCTATAAATGTCAAAGAACAGCAAACAGTTATTATCTCATTGTCAAATAGTTTCCTACAGAGGGGGAGGAGTCAAGATGGCGGAGAAGTAGCACCTGAGATGACATCAAGTAGCAGGAGATCAGCTAGATAGCTTATCAAACCATTCCGAACACCTACAAATCCAACAGAAGATCAAAGAGAAGAAGAGCAACAATTCTAGAAACAGAAAATCGACCACTTTCTGAAAGGTAGGACCAGCAAAGAAGTGAATCCAAAGCGACGGGAAGATAGACCAAGGGGGAGGGGCCGGCTCCCGACAAGTGGCGGAACAACGGAGCCCAAAATCAGGACTTTTAAAAGTCGGCTCCATGGGGCACCTGGGTGACTCAGTGGGTTAAAGCCTCTGCCTTCGGCTCGGGTCATGATCTCAGGGTCCTGGGATCGAGCCCCGCATTGGGCTCTCTGCTCAGCAGGGAGCCTGCTTCCTCCTCTCTCTCTCTGCCTGCCTCTCTGCCTACTTGTGGTCTCCCTCTCTCTGTCAAATAAATAAATAAATAAAATCTTTAAAAAAAAAAAAAGTCTGCTCCACTGAGGGACATCACTCCAGAGGCTAAACTGGGGTGAAGCCCACGTGGGTCAGCATGGCCCCAGGTCCCGCAGGGTCACAGAAGGGTGTCTGAGTGTCACAGAGCTCACAGGTATTAGAGCGGAGAAGCCGGCTACAGAGACAGAGCCAAGGAGTGAGCTCTCAGCTCAGGGTTACCTTGAACCATAACCTGTGGCACAGGCCACTGCTCTGTGAGTGGGGTCCCCACAAGATCTGGGGAGACACCCCCTGGGGGAGCTCAGGGATCTATGGGGTTCAGAGACTCCAGGCGGAGCTGTGTGCCAGAGACAGAGATGCTTGGTCACAGGCTGGGTGAGTTCGGAGAGTGGCCGGAGGCCAGGGAGACGAGAGTGACTGAGCACTTTCCTCTAAGGGCGCACTGAGGAGTGGGACCTCGAGCTCTTGGTTCCTCTGGGCTGGAGATTGGGAGGTCACCATTTTCATTCCCGTCTTCTGGAACTCTATGGAAAGCGTTCAGGGAACAAAAGCTCCTGAAGGCGAACCCCAGCAGGTTACTTAGCCCAGCCCTTCGTAAGGGAGGTGCAATTCCGCTTCAGGCAAAGACACTTGAGAATCACTACAACAGGCCCCTCCCCCAGAAGATCAACAAGAAATCCAGCCAGGACCAAGTTCACTTACCAAGGAGAACAGCAGAATTCCAGAGGAGGAGAAAGCAAAGCATGGAATTCATGGCTTTCTCCCCATGATTCCTTAGTTGTGCAGTTAATTAATTTATTTTATTTTTTTTCTTCTGCTAAATTTTTTTAACTTTTACCCTTTCCTCTTAACGTTTTTTAAGTAGTTTATCTTAACAATAGCTTTCATAAAAAAATAATAATAATAATCTTTTTTGAACCTTCATTATTATAGTCACATTTTATCCTTCATTGTATCTAACTTTATTTTTTGTATACACATAGGGTTTTTTCTTCTAAAAAATTTGGGGTACAATTTCTTCTAATAGATCAAAATATACCCTAAATCTAGCTCTGGGCTTGTTCTAGTCTCCAGCCCGAGCAAATTCTATTTGGGAGACCAAAATACTCCCAAAATTAAGTGGGTGACCCTGTTCTAGTCACCAGTCTAATATATATAATAAATATATAGTATATATTTATTATATATATTTTTTCTTTTTTATATTTTTTCTTTATTTGTTATCTTTTTCTAATTTTTTTTTTCTGAACTTCTTTTTAACCCCTTTCTCCCACATGATTTGGGTCTCTTCTGATTTGGTTAAAGTACATTTTCCTGGGGTCTTTGCCACCCTTTTAGTATTTTATTTGCTCCTTCGTATATTCTTATCTGGACAAAATGACAAGGCGGAAAAACTCACCACAAAAAAAAGAACAAGAGGCAGTACCAAAGGCTAGGGACTTAATCAATACAGACATTGGTAATATGTCAGAGCTAGAGTTCAGAATAACTATTCTCAAGGTTCTAGCCGGGCTCAAAAAAGGCATGGAAGATATTAGAGAAACCCTCTTCAGAGAGATAAAAGCCCTTTCTGGAGAAATAAAAGAACTAAAATCTAACCAAGTTGAAATAAAAAAAGCTATTAATGAGGTGCAATAAAAAATGGAGGCTCTTACTGCTAGGATAAATGAGGCAGAAGAAAGAATTAGTGATATAGAAGACCAAATGACAGAGAATAAAGAAGCTGAGCAAAAGAGAGGCAAACAAATACTGGACCATGAGGGGAGAATTCGAGAGATAAGTGACACCATAAGACGAAACAACATTAGAATAATTGGGATTCCAGAAGAAGAAGAAAGGGATAGGGGAGCAGAAGGTATATTGGAGAGAATTATTGTATAGAATTTCCCTAATGTGGCAAAGGGAACAAGCATCAAAATCCAGGAGGTGCAGAGAACCCCCCTCAAAATCAACAATAGGTCCACACCCCGTCACCTGATAGTAAAATATACAAGTCTAGCAACAAAGAGAAAATCCTGAAAGCAGCCTGGGACAAGAAGTCTGTAACATATAATGGTAAAAATATTAGATTGTCAGTGGACTTATCCACAGAGACCTGGCAGGCCAGAAAGAACTGGCATGATATATTCAGAGGACTAAATGAGAAAAACATGCAGCCAAGAATACTATATCCAGCTAGGCTATCATTGAAAATAGAAAGAGAGATAAAAAGCTTCCAGGACAAACAAAAACTGAAAGAATTTGCAAACACCAAACCAGCTCTACAGGAAATATTGAAAGGGGTCCTCTAAGCAAAGAGAGACCCTAAAAGTAGTAGATCAGAAAGGAACAGAGACAATAAACAGTAACAGTCACCTTACAGGCAATACAATGGCACTAATTTCATATCTCTCAATAGTTACCCTGAATGTAAATGGGCTGAATTTCCCAATCAAAAGACACAGGGTATCAGAATGGATAAAAAAAAAAACAAAACATCAATATGCTGCCTACAGGAAACTCATTTAAGAGCCAAAGACACCTCCAGATTTAAAGTGAGGGAGTGGAAAACAATTTACCATGCTAATGGACATCAGAAGAAAGCTGGGGTGGCAATCCTTATATCAGATCAATTAGATATTAAGGCAAAGACTATAATAAAAGATGAGGAAGGACACTATATCATACTCAAAGGGTCCCTCCAACAATAAGATCTAACAATTTTAAACATCTATACCCCTAACATGGGAGCAGCCAACTATATAAAC
>PISX010010739.1:47058-68977 GCA_004024625.1 Mellivora capensis
CCCTCACTGAAATGGACAGATCATCCAAGCAAAAGATCAACAAGGAAATAAAGGCCTTAAATGACACACTGGACCAGATGGACATCACAGATATATTCAGAACATTCCATCCCAAAGCAACAGAATACACATTCTTCTCTAGTGCACATGGAACATTCTCCAGAATAGATCACATCCTGGGTCATAAATCAGGTCTCAAGTGGTATCAAAGATTGATATCATTCCCTGCACATTTTCAGACCACAATGCTCTGAAGCTAGAACTCAATCACAAGAGGAAATTTAGAAAAAAAAAACCCCAAATACATGGAGACTAAACAGCACCCTTCTAAAGAATGAATGGATCAACCAGGAAATTAAAGAAGAGTTGAAAAAATTCATGGAAACAAATGATAATGAAAACACAACGGTTCAAAATCTGTGGGACACAGCAAAGGCAGTCCTGAGAGGAAAATACATAGTGATACAAGCCTTTCTCACGAAACAAGAAAGGTCTCAAATACACAGCCTAACCCTACACCTAAAGGAGCTGGAGAAAGAACAAGAAAGAAAGCCTAAACCCAGCAGGAGAAGAGAAATCATAAAGATCAGAGCAGAAATCAATGAAATAGAAAACAATAGAACAAATCAACAAAACTAGAAGCTGGTTCTTTGAAAGAATTAATAAGATTGATAAACCCATGGAGAGACTTATCAAAAAGAAAAGAGAAAGGACCCAAATAAATAAAATCATGAATGAAAGAGGAGAAATCACAAACACCACCAAAGAAATACAAACAATTATAAGAACATACTATGAGCAACTCTACACCAACAAATTTGACAATCTGGAAGAAATGGATGCATTCCTACAGACATATAAACTACCACAACTCAACCAGGAAGAAATAGAAAACCTGAACAGACCCATAACCAGTAAGGAGATTGAAACAGTCATCAAAAATCTCCAAACAAACAAAAGCCCAGAGCCAGATGGCTTCCCATGGGAATTCTACCAAAAATTTAAGGAAGTAGTACCTATTCTCCTGAAACCGTTCCAAAAAATAGAAATGGAAGGAAAACTTCCAAACTCATTTTATGAGGCCAGCATCACCTTGATCCCAAAACCAGACAAGGATCCCATCAAAAAAGAGAATTATAGACCAATATCCTTGATGAACACAGATGCAAAAATTCTCACCAAAATACTAGCCACTAGGATCCAACAGTACATTAAAAGGATTATTCACCTTGACCAAGTGGGATTTATTTCTGGGCTGCAAGGTTGGTTCAACATCCGTAAATCAATCAATATGATAAAATACATTAATAAAAGAAAGAACAAGAACCATATGATATTCTCAATAAATGCTGAAAAAGCATTTGATAAAGTACAGCATCCCTTCCTGATCAAAACTCTACAAAGTGTAGGGATTGAAGGCACATACCTCAATATTGTCAAAGCCATCTATGAAAAAACCACCGCAAATATCATTCTCAATGGAGAAAAACTGAGAGCTTTTCCACTAAGGTCAGGAACACGGCAGGGATATCCATTATCACCACTGCTATTCAACATAGTACTAGAAGTCCTAGCCTCAGAAATCAGACAACAAAAGAAATTAAAGACATCCAAATTGGCAAAGAAGAAGTCAAACTATCAGTCTTTGCAGATGATATGATACTATATGTGGAAAACCCAAAAGACTCCACTGAAAAACTGCTAGAACTTGTACAGGAATTCAGTAAAGTGTCAGGATATAAAAATCAATGCACAGAAATCAGTTGCATTTCTTTACACCAACAGCAAGACAGAAGAAAGAGAAATTAAGGAGTCAATCCCATTTACAATTGTACCCAAAACCATAAGATACTTAGGAATAAACCTAACCAAAGAGGCAAAGTATCTATACTCAGAAAATTATAAAGTACTCATGAAAGAAATTGAGGAAGACAGAAATAAATGGAAAAATGTTCCATGAAAATGTTATGAAAATGTCTATGCTACCTAAAGCAATCTACACATTGAATGCAATCCCTATCAAAATCCCATCCATTTTTTTCAAATAAATGGAAAAAATAATCCTAAAATTTATATGAAACCAGAACAGACATCGAATAGCCAAAGGAATATTGAAAAAGAAATCCAAAGTTGGTGGCATCACAATTCCAGACTTCAAGCTCTATTACAAAGCTGTCATCATCAAGACAGTATGGTACTGGCACAAAAACAGACACATAGATCAATGGAACAGAATTGAGAGCCCAGAAATAGACCCTCAACTCTATGGTCAACTAATCTTCGACAAAGCAGGAAAGAATGTCCGATGGAAAAAAGACAGTCTCTTCAACAAATGGTGTTGGGAAAATTGGACAGCCACATGCAGAAAAATAATACTGGACCATTCCCTTATACCACACAGGAAAATATACTCAAAATGGATGAAGGACCTCAGTGTGAGAAAGGAATCCATCAAAATGCTTGAGGAGAACACAGGTAGCAACCTCTTCGACCTCAGCCACAGCAACTTCTTCCTAGGAACATCACCAAAGGCTAGGGAAGCAAGGGCAAAAATGAACTATTAGGATTTCATCAAGATCAAAAGCTTTTGCACAGCAAAGGAAACAGTTAACAAAACCAAAAGACAACTGAAAGAATGGGAGAAGATAATTGCAAACAACATATCAGATAAAGGGCTAGTATTCAAAATCTATAAAGAGCTTAGCAAACTCAACACCCAAATAGCAAATAATCCAATCAAGAAATGGGCAGAGGACATGAACAGATATTTCTGCAAGAAGACATACAAATGGCCAACAGACACATGAGAAAATGCTCCACATCACTTTGCATCAGGGAAATACAAATCAAAACCACAATGAGATACCACCTCACACCAGTCAGAATGGCTAAAATTAACAAGTCAGGAAATGACAGATGCTGGCGAGGATGCAGAGAAAGGGGAACCTTCCTACACTCTTGGTGGGAATGCAAGCTGGTGCAACCACTCTGGAAAACATCAGGGAGGGTCCTCAAAAAGTTGAAAATAGAACTACCCTATGACCCAGCAATTGCACTACTGTGTATTTCCCCTAAAGATACAAACATAGTGATCCAAAGGGGCACATGCACCCGAATGTTTATAGCAGCAATGTCCACAATAGCCAAACTATGGAAAGAACCTAGATGTCCATCAACAGATGAATGGATAAAGAAGATTTTATACATATATATACATACATATATATATATGTATACACACACACACAGACATATACACACACACACACAATGGAATACTATGCAGCCATCAAAAGAAATTAAATCTTGCCATTTGTGACAACATGGATGGAACTAGAGGGTATTATGCTTGGTGAAATAAGTCAATCGGAGAAAGACAACTATCATATAATCTCCCTGATATGAGGAAGCTGAGATGCAATGTGGGAGGTTTGGGGGGTAGGAAAAGAATAAATGAAACAAGATGGGATCAGGAGGGAGACAAACCATAAGAGACTCTTAATCTCACAGAACAAACTGAGGGTGGCTGGGGGGAGGGGTGTCAGGAGAGCGTGGTGGGGTTATGGACATTGGGGAAGGTATGTGCTATGGTGAGTGCTGTGAAGTGTGTAAACCTGGCGATTCACAGACCTGTACCCCTGGGGCTAAAAATACATTGTATATTTATAAAAAATTAAAAAATATAAAAAAATAGTTTCCTACAAATAAACAACTACAATAGTTTCCTACAAATAAACAGAAACTTCTGTCTGCAGCTTTGTATGCATAGGTCACTTCAGAATTACCAGGTGCTACATAAGCAGAAAAGAGAATGGTGAATGAAGAATGAGAACAAATAGGAAAACATGTAGAAAAAAAATAAAAGAAGAGGAAAAGATGACTACCTGCTGGAAATAAGACAGGAAAGAAGTTGATGAAGAGAACATATATTACCTAGGAATATACAGATTAAAAAGTATGAGATGACAGAAAGGAAGCCAGAGATAGAGGAAGAAAAAGAGAAAAGGGGAGGGAATGTGGGAAATAAACAACAAGGAGAAAAAGAAAAAAACAAAGGAAAGTTAATTTTTTTCCCTTTGGTTTGTTATATTTTTCTTCCCAGTAAATGTTCCTGGCTACCATGACCACCTCTATAAGTTCATTTGCACTAACAACTGGAATTTCCTGGGAAAGAGGAGGCGGGTTTGACTCTAGGACAAGATCAATGAATAATCTGAGAAATAAATAAACCATGGGAGCTCAGTGATATTCTTCATACTGAGCTCTAAAGTCATTTATATCTGGGATCAAGTCACTCAGCAACAACTCAACCCTGCCTCCAGTTTTCCCTGCTGAACGCCTGATCCCTATCACGATGGTCTTCTTTTGGTGCAATCTTTGATGTGGGCCTTTCTGGAAGCTCTATATGAGGCAGGATACAACAAATTAAATGGCCCATGTGCTTCCCACCAAAATGAACCTGAGCCAGCTGGAGAAAGCTCATAAAGGGGATGAGCCTTTTGTAGTCCAAAATGGTAAGGAGGAAAGCAAAGGTTTTGGAGAAAGATTCTCTCGGTTTGACTCCTTGTTCATTTACAAGCTCCTGGATTTGGTGCAATTACAAAAGTCTCAGTTTCTTGTCTTTGAAAGAGAGAAAGTGATGCATTCTACCTCCTAAGTGTTGGTTTGAGAATTTAAGGAGATATTGCAATGTAAATGCTTAGCATAATTCCTGGCATAAAGTTAAGTGCTCAGTGACAATTTCTATTGTTATTATCAGTGTTTCCCAATTTAAGATAACAGGTCATATTAATTACACAACCCCTAAGCTCAGTGACTAGCATCCTTATTTAAAAAGTAACTCAATACTCAGAGGGAAAATATTTGATATTGTCTTTAAAGTCATACACAGCCCCCGCCCAGTTCTCGATAAGGCATATCATTCCCACCAGAAGCATGTGTAATCAAACACAGTTGATTCCTACAGCAAAATATTTCAGTGGGAGAAATGAAGACTAAACTTAGCATGACAGCATTTCTGGTTAAGTTTTGCCACCAAATGAATAAAGAGATACTTGAATTTTGGAATTGTAAATAAAGGCCTATAGATCTATACATTCTATGCTTAGCGGTCTTCACTCTTCCTTTCCTAGAAAAGCAAAAATCTAGTCTGCATTATCAACCATATTTGAAAAGCCAAACAAATTTACTTCCATTTGAGAGAGAGAAAAGCAGCTGCTGATAGCTTGGCATTGACCTGGCCTCAACAGGCCTTGGTGTTTCCTAGGAGTTGGCCTGGCCCTCACAGCTAGGCCTTGGCATTCTCCTGCTGAATATAATCAATTTCATAGCATACCGACCCCAGACAAGGCCATGTTGTGACCCTGATAGATCAAGACAAAAACAAAATTCCATTGTAATCATATCTGTATTCAGACCAGAACAGTATTGCCCGAAACACAAAAATGACCAAAAATGCCCCTACTGTGGCCAGTATTAGTGTTTGCTGCTTTTTTACTAATCATGGCTTTTTCTTACTTTATTCTCTCCAATTCCTAGATAAGACTTATTAAGATACCCATAGAGTACCCTATGCTTCTTGGCATGGTCCAATTCAGAGGAAAGCGCTGCTTCCTTGAACTCTCCTCAAAAAATACCTAACACAAACCCAGATACTTTAAGTCCTTTCTAACACCCTCTTTACTGATTGACCCACAACTTCCATGATAAATGTTTTCTCTTGTTGGTCACGAGTCAATAAACCCAATTTGTTCAATATAGGTTGTCCTGTGGTCTCTGGCTGGAGGACATTGGCAATTTATTTTCCTACAGTGTAACAATAGGCTGATCAACCCTCTCCTTAGAAGACATTATCATAATTCTTAGGATATACTATCTGAAACAAAATCTCTGTATCATTCTAATTTTCTTTGATGGTTAAAACATTGGGTGGCATTCTTTTCTTGGGACTTCATATTTTAAAATTTTTGACATTGATTTACACAACAGCCTTCAGGTATCATATCTGGTGTCTCAGTTTCTAGGCAATGGAAGCCAAATTTTCATCAAGGAAAATGCTGTTGAGCTGGGCAGAAAATACCAAAATCTGTTGTATTGTGAGAAACAGTGTATTTCCTAAGGACTCTGAGGGAGGAAAATGTGTGGTTTAATGACACCAGGTTAAACAAGGAATGAAGTAAAAGTGAGCAGACCCAAAATCTACTGGTAACTTGCCACTACCTAGCTATAAAACCCTAAACAAATCCCTAAACACATCTTATTTAATTACCTCATGTGCCAAAGAAAAATTATATGTCTAAGATTCTTTTCCCTATCTAAAGTTACGAGTCTAGGATATGGTAAGGTCACAGGCCAATAAAAGGTCACCACAACACATCATAAAATATTATTTACAAACAAATATTCAATAGGATACTTTAACATCTCTGTTGTGTTTCTCAAGATAAAATTTGATGCTTTTGAAAGGTCTGGACATAAGACCTAATCAACAAAGTATAATTAGTACACAAGGGGGCCCAAATAAAGAATGTCCCTAAAATTTGGTACAAATAGAAAATATGACTCTCTAAAAAACTACTAAGATTTCATATAAAAGGATAAAATTAGCCACCAATGGAAACAAAATTAAAAAGGAGTATAGATTATTTCCTAAAGCTCACAATTTACCCATTTAAATTTTTTCCACATCAGATAAACAATAATCTTGGGATATATTAATTAACCTTATTAAGAATAGAGATTTACTATAAGAAGAATGCACACATATTGTAACTTTAGAAATTTTTGTATTAGTAGCAGCACTGGAAAATATCATTGAGCAATATGGTTTACCCATGCACTCATGGAAGAGGAGGAAGAGAAGGGAATATGACTCTAATCTAATTAAACCTACCACAGCTACATAGATAAAATATCTCTAGAGCACAGAAATAAAACATATGAAATATTAGTTGATTTGAAGGTTCATTTGGTAACATCTAGTTTCTCAATATCAATGATAAATCAGAGTTATAAATTCAATCTTCTTCTGAGCATATCAGCCCATCAAAATGATGCATCACGTACAATTGCCAGTATATTTTGCTATTTTTTCCTCAGAATAAATGGGTACCCTAATTTCTAAAATCAAGATGTAATCTCAGCTAATATGAAAAAGTTCCTAAAACATTGTTTAAAGTTATAAAACAGAACCTCTGAAATCGCAAAGATGAGGATCAAAGTACCCAGGGTGACCTTCTCAAGATGAACAAATCCCTAAGGTTCAGTCTAAAATAATACTTTACTTTTCCCTCACTGGTACACTCTCATGTAATGAACAATTAGTTCCTAAATACCTATTATAGGACAGGCATTATAGTAGGCATTATCCTAAAGTCAGAGACAAAAGAAAAGATGAAATAATATTCATTGAGTATCTAGATCTAGTATAGATGTTAGGCACTGTGGTAAGTGCATTCCATTTCCAATCCCACTTGATATACTTTCAAATATAGACAATTTTTTTCCATTTTTCAGTTGAAATACAGTTAACACACAATGTTACATTAATTTCAGGTCCACAACATAATGATCTGACAACTCTATACCTTATCCTCTACTCACCCCAAGTGTAGTTACTATCTGTCATCACACAACACTGTTAACTACCATTGACCATTTTCCCTATGCTATACCCTTCAATCCCATGACTCATTCATTCCATAACTGGAACTAGAACCACTATTATGCTTACTTCTCGGGGCATAGAATTGGGACCTAAAGATAATTATTTATATCTCAGATGCTACAAAATTGATAGAGAAACTTAATTGTCCCAAATCCAGTTTTCTCTTTATTACACCTCTGCTACTATTGATAACAATGTTTAAGATTATTGAAACAATTAAAATATACATAATAAGGCATTTACAATTTTCAATATAACCACACCTAGAATCCAAAATAATATGGACTGTCTTGTATATACTCATGTTTACAAAAGATTTGATCTGTACAATACATAGAATTCAAATATTTCTCCTCATTTATGGAGAACGTTCATTTATGACATGCCATTGCTAGTTTCTTCATACAGTGAATTCATAAGAGTTTTGAAAAACAGAGGCAGTGTTTATTATTGAAAATAATTGAAAGTTCCTAAAGAATTTTACAGCAAATCTTTCAGTAACATTACTCTATGTTACTTTTCTTTTTATTATAGAAACAACTGCTTGAAAACAACTGCTTGGATTTCAGATGTAATTTTGTGTTGAGCAAGTTTTTTGTATTCCAAGACATCTTATTAACATATGCATCTAAGCATAATTCTCTAGGGGAAATGGTCTAGTTGAATTAAACTCACTGGAGATCCTTAGCTTTGGTAACAAAGCTTTGGATCTTCATATGCTGAGAGTAATCAAGTCCCTGGTGACTCCCAGAAACCTCATTAAGTGGAGGGAGACGATCCTCAATTGAGGATCATTGGAATTTATTTTCTTTACTGCTGATACTCCGGGTAGTCTAGGCAACAGGAAATTCAATACAGTATGCTTTATTCAAATTGACTTCTACCCTTCAGAATAATGCAGAAATCAATCAGCGTTAGTTGCCTTGTCAATGACTGAACCATTATCCAACCTTGTCAAGATTATGTAAATGCAGTCACTTGGCATTCTCATTGTTTACTCTGTCCTAGCAAGCAACATATAGACTGAACCACTTCTAAACACTAATAAATCCACCTTTTCCATTTAGCCATCTAGGAATTAGGTTATAACGTGTGTAGTTACAACATGCCTGGGTAGTTGAATCTGTGTACTTCTTATAACTCCAAACTGAACAGTAATCCTTAGAAAGGAGCTCAAATGAATACACTTCAGAGAACTGAGGTTTTTAAAAATATATTCCCTTACTGTAAATTGCAATATGCAATACAGTGCCTAAGAGCACAAGTCAAAGATCTACCTTCAGATTCTAGCTCTAGGATCCACTAGGCTTGTGACCCTGAACAGATAACCAAACATCTCAGCTCTTTCACTCATCTTCACACAGCTAGAAGAGCACCTCTCAGGGCCTTCTTTTAGAATTCCAAAACAAACAAACAAACAAACAAACAAAAACCTATGTAAAGGGCTTAGCATAGGGTCTGGTATAAGTGCCTAAGTGTCTAATAATATTTTTTATTTATTATTTTTGTTATTTTTTATCTACAAAATTCATTTAAGAAAATAATTCTCGTGTAATCCTCCCTAATACTTTATTAGAAGATGCTTACTAATTTCAATTAAAAGATGGCAAACATCTTTTTCTCCTAATCGATCATGTCAAGTTTGGTCTTTTTTGATTTTCTATTTATAATGCTATGTTGAATTTTCCTCCCAAAATATGAGGGCAATACGAGCAACAAGCCAAGTAATGCCAATATATAAAGAAAAGTCAGCAATCTTCTCCTTTCCCAGAGGTAACTGATATCAATACACTAGTTTGTATCCTTCCACACTTTTCTCTATGCTTACAAACACAGACAATATGAAGACTCATGTATATATCAATAGTCTAGTATATGACTCTCTATATATTTCTCTGTGCTAATATAAACAGATAGATGTGTGTCTGTGTATGTGTGTGTCTGTGTATCTGTGTATCTGTATTTCCTAATTGGTACAAAATGGGATTATGCTCATCACAATAAGCTAAAACTTTTATTTTTTACTTGACAGAAATACATGAATATCTTTCAGGTCAAAAGTTATAGCCCTAACTCATCCTTTCTAATAATTGCATATGCAATTATCTAATAATTGCATAACAGTCCATAGCATTAATACAGCATCATTTATCCAAGTATGCTTCTATTGAAGGATATTCACATTGTTTTGCATTTTTTAAATTTTGTCCCTACAATTCATGTAGCAATAAACATCCTTGTTCAAATGTCCTGACATTCTGGTGTTTTGATTGTTGTATGATAGCTTTTGAAAAGGGAGATTTAGCATTTATTATGTCCCAAGCATCATTCCAAATGCTTTACATTTATTATCTCATTTAATCTTGACACAACTCGATGAGCTATTATTATTACTCCTATTTTGAGTATCATGAAATAGAGGTAAATAAATTGCCCAAGGTCACCAGCAAGTGAGTGGTGGATAAGTGATTTCAACCCAGGCAGTCTGGTTTGCAAATCCTCCCTCTTAACACAACCCTTATAGGGAAAATTGTCATATTAATTTCTCCAGAGGCTGTTGCCACGTATTGTTCTTCCATGATAGTTTCTCTAAACCATTCTGAGCTTTTCACTGTACACCATAAAATGTCTTATCCAACGGCCAGAATCAACAACTAGCAGTGTGCTTCCTCAGGTGCACAAATTCTATCTTACTCGTTTCCAAACGCATTTGAGAGTGTTTCCTATAATCTGAAAGCCTTTTATAATACAGAATCTGGTTATATCAGGGACTGTCTCTTTAGACTCCAGTTAGCATTTAGGATCAAGAAATAAATACATATTCCTGGGGAGCCTGGGTGGCTCAGTGGGTTAAGCCTCTGCTTTCGGCCGAGGTCATTGATCCCCGCATCGGGCTCTCTGCTCAGCAAGGAGCCTGCTTTCGGCCCCCCCAGCCCCACCCCACTGCTTGCTTCTCTGCCTACTTGTGATCTCTCTCTCACTCTGTCAAATAAATAAAAATCTTAAAAAAAAGAAATAAATAAATATTCCTAATGAATGGGATGCAGAATATTGCAGCCATATCTGCTAACAACTTCAGAGAAGACATTAGGATTTTTTTCATTCATAGTTTATGTTGCTAAAATTCTTACTTAAAATGTCTCCAGTCTTGTAATTTCTACAGAAGGAAGTAATTCTTTTTCTTCCTCTCAAAACCGAAATCCCCAAAATGGATTACAATCTTAATTACAACTAATACAATTACAGTGGCATACTACTGTTGTTATGTTTCCTATTAATTTTATTTACTTTTCTCAAAAGTGTTTCAACATGCAATAGAGTCTTGGGGAATTGAGCAAAAGGGGTGGTTTTTACTAATCAAGTAAATGAACCATATTAAACTTAGCAATCTGGAACTGCTTTTCTTTGGAGGAGTGTAACTTAAGGGAATTATATTGCACTTTGGCTCCTACGGTAAAAAGGGAATTTTAAAAAGTGCTAAACATTGTGCTGTGATCACCATCATATTTTAGGTGAGAAACAGTGACAAAATGGGATGATTCTAGAATCCTGTGAAAAAATATATTGCAGTTCCCAGGGGGTGTGTGGGGTATGGTTTGGCAAAGAAAAAGCTAGGGTTTACACCTCGGGAAATGCAACTGGAGGTCCTCCAACATTAAGGAGCCTAATGCTGATAAGGAATAGTTTGCCACTTCAGAAACACTACTGGTCTAGCAAATCCCACAGCTGACCTAAGTTCCGGTTGGCACTCTTGCCCCTCTGGTAGCAACTTGGCATTATGCAAGGGTGTTTCTGCGAAAACAGACTGAAATGATTTGGGCTGAAAACCTCTTGCCTTGAGCAAAACCCATACCAGCTGGAAAACGAAGTGCTTAAGAAACAAGAGAAAGGAGCTGAGCTGGAGGAGAGGGCTCTGCTGGAATTACTCGGCTGCCATAGAAATTGCCAGCATGTACAATTGCCTCTGTGGTTGTGGGAGTTGGAAACTTTGGACGCCAACTTCATGGCTGGAATAAAATCACATTAGTGAATAAGGCTTGGGCCAAGAGTGAAGCGTGGTCGGAAATAGCTAATGTTTGTAAATTTTGAGCTAAGACCGTTACAATTGGGAAATGTTAACGTATCCTGCATTAACTCGTTTCACACACACACACCCCGCTCCCGCAAGGTCCGTAGGAACGGAGAGTGTGATCGGATCCATTTTGTAGTGGAGGAAACACGCTCAGAGAAGGTGTTGTCACTTGTTCAGGGGCACACATATCTAGTAGTGCCCTCGCTGGCTTTAAGGCCTCCTATTTCATTGGCTTCCTAGCCTACCCTGCTTCTAAGGACGTGAAGGGAATAATGTCAGGGCTAGATTATGGAGTCCTGCAAATTCTCCTCTCCCTAAACCCTCTAATTGTTTAGAACCGCACAGCAGATGAGACAGACTGCGGGGTTGGGCCCACCGTGATGGTGGGTAACTCGGGAGCGGCAGGATGGGGATGGGAGAAGCTGAGGTGACTGGGGCCACCGGACGGGCCTGGGGCGCTGCCTGGCCCCGCAGGCGCCTGGACTGCACAGAGGCTCGCGCCTTCTGCCACCTTCCATCCACACGCCGCGCTCCGGGGCTCTGCGCCCCGCTCGTCCCTAGCCCGCTCTCCCCGGGCTGTGTCACTCACTCACGGTCTGGGACACCTTCACCTCCTGGTTGAGCCACTGGCACAGAATCTCGGACATGGTTCGGCCTGCGCCTTCTACCGTAAGCAGGAGTAGGAACGCGCGGGAAAGCCAGCCCAGGGCCCCGCGTCCTCCTGTTGCCAAAGGCAACCCGTTGCTAAGGAAGCGTATCCAGGCCTGCGCCTGGGGCAAGAGGGACGCCAGTGTCCCGGCGCGGAGGACGGAGAACCGTGGCCTGCCCCCTGCCGGCGAGTGAGTCCGGACGGGACGCAGGCGCAGGGACTCGGCGGTGGTGGCGGCGGCGGGCTCCTGCAACAGGGGCCGAGAAAAGCAGGAGTCTTGCTTGAAGGGGAATTCTTTTTCTTCCCCTTTGTCTTTTAAGGAAATCTACAGAAAATCGTCTCTAATGGCAGCTGTTTTGTCACTGATTTACAAATTGCCAGTTCCAAATGCTGTATTGTGTGTCTACCCTGGCAAGAACAGATAGTCCCGGACCCGGAATAGAGCCTGACACCTAGAAAACATATGATCATTTTTGTTGTTAGAGGTGGTGGCACTAACAATTAGGGGGGTCCCTATCTCTGCAGTGTCTTGAGAGGTGAATATGTAATGAGCTTATTTCCGGCCGTTTTTTCCTTCCAGGTAATTATTTTACAGTGTATTTTGACAGACATTCTCACCTTGAGCAAACCTGAGTCAGGCTCCTTTGAATCTTCTCCTGGAGGCTCAGAATTTGAGCTGTGTCCTTAGCCCCCTAGTCCGGTTTTAGCAAGAATCCTGCTCTGCTGGGTCTGTTTAAGGAAAACCCCCACCGCTTCGATATCGATCAAATTGTCCATCCCTCACCCTTGATATCTGCTCCCCCTGGCCTGCCTTCAGCAAGGATTCTTCAAGTTAGTTTAGCCAAAATCCCCTTGACCTTGATGCTTCCTCTTAGAAATTTTCTGTCCACTCCCCCCAGCTCTGCTCCTTGGCTATAAATCCAAACTTTTCCTTGTCGTGTTCAGAATGGAGCCCGAACTCACTCCCCTGGTGTACAACTCCCTTGCAATGGTCCCTTGAATAAAGTCTTCCTTACTGTCTTTAACAAGGGTCAGAAAAATTTTCCATTACCAATTCCTTAAAGGTTAGATGGAGTTATAGAAAAAATTATATGCCTTTGTATTATTTATACTTGTGTATGATAAATAATATGTAACAATGTGTTTATGTATGTCACAAATACAAAGAATTTCCCCTCAAAGACCTGGATACATCAAATTATGATTCTTTTAAACTATATGTACAATAACAGTGACATCCTATTAGAATAAATGTCTCTTAAGATTAATCAGAAATTACTCCATATGTCCTGATTGGCTAAAAGTTGGGTACCATTTCACTTCACTTAGCTTTAAAATCTCCCATCCCATGAGTTTCCTCACACCCAACACAGCGGACATGGCTGCAATGGAACAATGGAAATTCTGAGGGTGATTTATTACTAACAAAACTGGGGCCTGATACAGTTGATATGTCTCACCTTAGAGATGTCCAAATTTGGAAGATCAAATGATTCTAAAAGCCTCTACAGCAAGAGGAATATATCTAATAAAGCTTTATCCATTGGAAACATGTCATTCCTGAAAAGATTTCTAATGGTGCATATGTGCCTAGAAATCACTGCTGAGGCACTTGTGTTTTATGTTATCTTGGTAGTAAATTTATTTATTTAAGAGAGAGTGCATACAAGGGGGAGGGTATCAGTAGGGGCAGAGAAAGAGAGAGAATCTTAAGCAGACTCCATGCCCAGCATGGAGCTCAACACAGGGCTCGATCTCACGACCCTGAGATTATGACCTGAGCTAAAATCAAAAGTCAGACACTTAACCAAATGGGCAATCCGGGTGTCCCATTTAAATTGATGACTAATACTACATTTAGTAAGAGGCTCCAAGGTTTAATTTCAGTCCATGGGACCCAGAGGATAAAAAACAATGTCTTCTAGATTGCTGAGAAAATTGCTTTTGAGGGTTCATCAAACTCCACAGCTGCACCAGAAGAGAATGCCGGAGCCCGTACGCCATCTACAGACAGGGGCTTATCTCCATATCAGAGCAAAATAACTCTGTGCCTGTCCAGAGGAAGTGTTCAGTTGTTTGTTTGCTTCAAAGGATTATTTGTAGTGTTTGTCTTCGGAACCCAGAACCAAACAACACAAACTGCCCATTTGATATTTGTGAAAACAAGTTTATGCACAGGAGTTAGATACATAAAGAAAGACACTTTACAAAGCAAAAGGTGAAATTCTTCACTTCACAAAAAGAGCATATTTTCTTCAGTGCCTAAAACATCCAACTTGAAAACATTCTGACATTAAAATATTAATGAAAATTTGAACTCTCATTTAAATGTTTGCCTTTTACTATTCCTTTTTTTTTCTTGAAATTGCTACTATGGTTATTAGTCCAAGTTTAACATTTAATCTTTTCCTTTCCATTGGAATTCAAGCTCAGGGCAAAATTTATAGCAACTCTCATGTTGGTATTTTGTGTTAATATGGTAAATAATATGTTTGTCCCCACATAGAATCTGTTGGGGGAGGGAATGATTAAAGACATGAACAGTTTCCGATCTGTTCCTGAGATGGCTTCCCCACTGTTTTTTAATTAAAGTTTTTAGAATATTTGTCTCCTGAATCCAATTGTAAGCATCACAGCAATCTTAAAATTAAATAAAAATTATTTTTAAAGCATTACCTGTCATTTAATTAACTTTATTTCTCCTCTGTATAGTCAAGGGCAGATTATAAAGAGCTGTTTTGAGCCCACAGGTTGGTTTGAAAAGTGATGCCATGTACTGTGTACTGTATACTTATTCTCTCAGAAAATAATTGTAACGTTTTTCATAATTGGAATATACCAATAAAGCACAAGCTTTAGAATCAGACACACCAGGGTCCAGGTGTGTCTGACCAGCTTTGGAAATAGCTAAACTTCTCTGAGCCTCAGTTTCCTTATTTGTAGGATAAAGACATCAACATTCGGTTGACAGAGTTGGGAAGACTAAGCAAGAAACTGCATATATTAATGCCTGGCTCTTAGTAGATGCTACACAAATGCTTCTTTCCTCTTCTCCTGAGGTAGAATGAATTTTTCCATTGCATTACTGGTTAGCTTAGTTTTGAGTAGCTTAGATTTGCTTATAAGACTTCAAATAGTTTTTGAGGCAATTATTTCATATAGCTTCTTTGATTTTATGACTAATTCAATATTTATACATACATAAGTACATATACATTGACATGTTTTTAAAGTCTTATTTGGTCCTCCATGGACATCTTGCATCTATTTCTTCATTTCCCCTCTCATCACTCTTAGATCATTCTTTAATTCCCTCTCAACACTTTTTGCAATGGCTTTACTCTCTTTACATTCATTAATTCAACAAATGTTTTTCCCAGTGTCCACAACAACCACTCAAGCTACATTCCCTGTCTCCTCCCATCTAGTCCCCTTGTGCAAACAGTCCAGTCCATTTTCCTGAAGCTCTGCTCTATTCCTCAGCTCACACACATTCGTGAATTTCACCAGAACCTTGTGTATCAACTGTGGGTCTTGATCTCTTAACAGGATTTATATGTAATTCCATTGGTAGGCCATGCCAGAATTCCTTATAAATGAAATATGAAGTTTATAATGGGATAGAAAATATCAGAGCGGAGAGTGGCTGGCTCAGTCTATTAAGCGTCCCACTTTTGATTGTGGCTCAGGTCATGATCTCGGGGTCCTGGAATGGAGCCCCTCCTCAGGCTCCATGCTCAGTGGGGAGTTGGCCTGGGGGTTCTCTCCCCTTGCTCATGCTCTTTCTCAAATAAATACATGAATCTTAAAATGTATATGATATGACATGTGATATATATATAATCATATGATATATATCGTAATATATTATATATATACCTTAATATATATAATCTTAATATATATGAATATATATGTGAATATATATGAATATATATGTGATATATATGATCATATAATATATATCTTAATATATAATCTAAATATATATGTGATCATATGATATATATAGATATATATATCTATATATATCAGAGAGCATTGATAGGAAAGGTAAGTATGTGGGGTTCTTTTGTGAAAGATTTTTGTAGCCACTATCCAGGATGATGAAGAGTCCATGGAAGGTGCTGTACAGTCTAGCCTCAATGCAGCTTTAACTGTAAGCCACAAATTAGTTTTGCACAACTTGCTCCAATTTCTTTATCAGGTCCGAACTTTCCTACCTCTACATCCTTCCTTTGCAAAAAAAAAAAAAAATATTAAAAATTTAAAAAAAAAAAGTCTACTTCCTGTCTCAGCCAATCCTACCTGTCCTTCAGGGTCCAGGGCATCAGTCACCAACTTCTGCAAACCTCCTATTCCCTCCATCTTTCCACCTTCTTCTCCCTTCTGAAAGCTCAAAATCTCTAGTTTCCTTTTAACTCTTGTTCCAGATGCCTGACTCTTACCAACCACCCACAGCTTGCTACCAACTCAGTTTGGGAAACGTCCAATGTCTTCCTCAACATGTTTCCAAATGAGTGTTGATTTAGGCTCTTCCATCTCTTTCTTTTTTAAAATTTCTTTTCAGTGTACCAGAATTCATTGTTTATGCACCACACCCAGTGCTCCATGCAATAGATGCCCTCCATAATACCCACCACCAGGCTCACCCAACTTCCCACCCCCCTGCCCCTTCAAAACCCTCAGACTGTTTCCAGAGCCCATAGTCTCTCATGGTTCATCTTCCTCTCCATTTTCCCTCACCTCTCTTCTCCTCTCCATCTCCCCATGTCCTCCGTTCTATTTCTTATGCTCCACAAATAAGTGAAACCATATGATCATTGACTTTCTCTCCTTGACTTATTTCACTCAGCATAATCTCTTCCAGTCCCATCCATGTTGATACAAAAGTCGGGTATTCATCCTTTCTGATGGAGGCATAAGACTCCATAGTGTATATGGACCACATCTTCCTTATCCATTCTCCTTTGAGGGGCATCTTGGTTCATTCCACAGTTTGGTGACCCTGGCCATTGCTGCTATGAACATTGGGATACAGATGGCCCTTCTTTTCACTACATCTGTATCTTTGGAGTAAATACCCCGTAGTGCAATTGCAGGGTCATAGGGAAGCTCTATTTTTAATTTCTTAAGGAATCCCCACACTGTTCTCCAAAGTGGCTGCACCAACTTGCATTCCCACCAACAGTGTAAGAGGGTTCCCCTTTCTCCACATCCTCTCCAACACATGTTGTTTCCTGTCTGGCTAATTTTGGCCATTCTAACTGGTATGAGGTGGTATATATATCCCATCCAAATTGGCTGCACCAACTTGCATTCCCACCAACAGTGTAAGAGGGTTCCCCTTTCTCCACATCCTCTCCAACACATGTTGTTTCCTGTCTGGCTAATTTTGGCCATTCTAACTGGTATGAGGTGGTATATATATCCCATCCAAATTGGCTGCACCAACTTGCATTCCCACCAACAGTGTAAGAGGGTTCCCCTTTCTCCAACACACGCTGTTTCCTGTCTTGTTAATTTTGAGCATTCTAACTGGTGTAAGGTGGTATCTCAATGTGGTTTTGATTTGAATCTCCCTGATGGCTAGTGAAGATGAACATTTTTTCATGTGTCTGATAGCCATTTGTATGTCTTCATTAGAGAAGTGTCTGTTCATGACTTCTGCCCATTTTTTGACATGATTATATGTTTTGTGTGTGTTGAGTTTGAGAAGTTCTTTATAGATCCTAGATATCAGCCTTTTTTCTGTACTGTAATTTGCAAATATCTTCTCCCATTCCATGGGTTGCCTCTTTGTTTTGTTGACTGTTTCCTTTGCTGTGCAGAAGCTTTTGATCTCTTATTATTTATGGCAAATAACAATACCGCATAAAAGTTTGGTTCAACCACAAAATATTTGTAGTCTTTTCTGTGGAAGCAGACCTGATTTCTTCTTCTGTGGTGTCTTATATTCTAGGCCCACATGATTAGTCTTATGTATGGATTGCATCTTTCTCAGGCAAACACTTACATTTCTAATCTTAGAGAGCAATAGATTTGAAACAAAATCAAGTTAAAAACAAAACAAAATAAAATAAAGAACTTGGTACCATATGAGAAAAAGTAAGTCATATATTTTTGAGACAGATAAGCGAAATTTCCTTTATCTGAATTCTTTGCTTTAAATTCTTTTTTTTTAAGAGTTTAAAAAATCAGTTCTTTATTTCCCCTGGCTTTATGCTCTGCTTTAATTTCTTATTTTCCCATCCTGAAGTTTTCAGAGAAGCCAAGTCCTACTTTACTACTTTAAGTTTATTTTTCATATGCCCAATAACAGAACCTAAAACTGGCAGAGCTAAGAAGCATTAAAATTATGTAAAACTAAAATTCAAAGTACCTAAAATTTTAATTGGAGATTTTAATACATCATTCTCAGTATCTTTATTTCAGTTGATAAAGTAGATAAGATATTCAGAGAGGATATAGAAAACTTTAAAAGTACTGTATCGATCAAATTAGCATAATTGGTATTTAAAAAACAAAACCCGAAGTATAAGTGCACTGTCCACTTTAAAGGGAAGCAGGCATTGAAAGCTGATTATTTGACTATGCAGTGGTACCACTGGAGCTAGAGATACTGTGGAAAATTAAATTGGCTCTTTGGATCCTTCAACAATCCTATGAAGAAAGTTGCTTTTTATTTTTCTTCTTACTGCAAATCTGTATTGTCATCGTGATGCATTATGTTCTATCCAGCTAAGCTGTCATTGATTTTTGAACTTACGTGTTCCCATTGTAAGTTTTTTATTGGTACATTTTCAAATATATTACCTGAAAATTAGTATTTTATAACCATTTTCCAGGATAACTAAAAAAGTTTATATAATTATGTCATATTTTTATATCAAGGAAAATCACTAATTTTATAGGGAACATGGGAGAGACAAAAAATTTCTTATTTTTGTAACATTTCAGCCATTTAAGTACTCTGTGAAATAAGATATAATTATATTGTGGTTTCATTCCCTCTTGTTTGCTTGACTGTTTGCTTGTTTTTTGTAGAGAAGGTAGAGAGGGAGTCTCTCTGGCCATAGCAATAACATAAAATTGTCTATGGAATGGCTTATAAACCCAGGATGATAATTCCCCTTCATTCAGCAACAATTGAAGGGAGTGTGCGCACTTCATGCTGGGTACTGATTTCCAGACTTTCGCATTCTACCAGGTGGTAATTTTCCAAAAGCAAATTTGATAGCCGGTGTAAGGTCGCCAATTTTCTTTTTTGTTTTTTTCAAGGAAGAACATAAACACAAATACTGCATCTTCTCCAGCCATAATTTCACATAAGAAAGAACATTTTACACTGAAAGAAATAGGAAGCATAAAATTTGAGAATGAAGAACAATATTTGAACTGAAGAATAGGGTTTATGAAAAGCCCACAGTATCTAAATAAACCTGTGAATGTTCCTTATAGGTTGGACCTATTTTGCCAAGCTCTGTCCCAGACCCTGACACCTAGGCAGGCCCACTTGAGTATGAATCCTGTTTCCATGGTATTTGCAACCCTTCCACACTGGAATGTCAGAAAGCTGGAAGGTGTGTGTGTGTGTGTGTGTGTGTGTGTGTAAAGTATCTATGAATGTCTTTTTTTCAGCCCTAGTCATTTTTTAGGGTATTACCTATCTTTTTATGACCTCTGAAAGAATAAAGAGTCATATTTGGCAGAACATATTTTTAAGCCACCATGGAGATTACAAACCTTAATAGAATTTGAAGATCTTCTTCTACAGAATCTTTGGAATCCACATGCACAGGTTTCACCCTAGCATTCCACAGTATAGGGAGAATTGCTCTTAATAAATCCCCTAGAAGAAATCCCCTAGAAGAAAAATTCCTTCAGATTAAGTGACCCTTGGGAGATGGCTGAATTCTCAAGGTTGTAACTGGATCCTGGGTGCTTTAAATCATATTAGTTTTGATTGTTATCAGGAAGTCAAATCCAAAGGAAGGCTCATATTTGCTCTGACTACTACCAATTCCCATATCACATTTTTATATATCTGATCTAAGCACGTGATTAAATTATCAGATTCTTTAAAAGTTTGAGAAGAGTGGGGCACCTGGTTGGCTCAGTCAGTTAAGTCTGCCTTTTGCTCAGGTCTTGATCCATGGGTCCTGGGATCTAGCCCTGCTGTCTGCCTTCCTATACAGTAGGGAGTCTGCTTCTCCCTCTGCCTCTAACCCCCCCTTACTTGGGGATGCTCACTCTCTCTCTCTCTCTCTCAAATAAATAAATCTTAAAAAAAAAAGTTTGAGAAGACTGGTTCAAACTGTACCAAAAAGAGATCCAGACACTTCAATGAGCACAAAGTCAACTTCAGTTTCTTTTATTCTTTCTCTTTCTTTTTTTTTGAAATTTAAACATTTTGTAATTTAAATTCAATTAGTTAACATATAATGTATTATTGGTTTCAGAGGGCCAGGCCTATGATTCATCAGTCTTATATAATACCCAATGCTCATTCCATCACATACCCTCCTTAATGTCCATCACCCCGTTACCCCATGCCCCACCCACCTCCCCTCCAGGAACTTTCAGTTTCTTTCCTATGACTAAGAGTGTCTCATGGTTTATCTTTACTTAGTTTTACCTACTGTATATTACCTCACTTATAATAGGCCTTCAAATTTTATTTATTCTAAACCACTCAAATGTGACAAAGGTAAACTGTGATAAAATATATAATAGAAAAAAAGAAATATATAATAGAAATGCACATATACTTTTTAAGAAATTTGGTTTCTTCTGCTTAATTTGTTTTTGGAAAGTGGAACTCAGTGTTCAAGTACTACTAATTTCATATCTACCAGGTAGATCTCTTTCTATATGAAATTCCTGCCAGGCTCACCAAAAATCCCTATTGAAATTACTTAGGGCATTTCCAAAGACAAGGCAAGTATAACAGCTACCTGGAAATTAATGATTATCATGTATACTAAAAGAGTGATGATGTGATGACCAATAATTATAATAAGCTCTACTGCTTTGCAAGTACCTTTATTTTATCAGTGAAAATGGAATTTTTGTTTGACAAAAGTTTCATGAGGGCAAGTCTATTGGATATGAATTTAAATAATTTGTCAGTCAAATAATGGAAATATTCTGTATCAGAAAACTACATACAAAGAAAGGTCCACATTTATATACTTATGCTATATTTATATATCAATTTATATACTACATTCTCTGATATACATGTATACATATACAAAACTATATATGTTATACAAAACTATATATGTATATACATATATATGCATTTACATGTGTGTATATAAAAATTGCACAAATTTGACAATCTGGAAGAAATGGATGCATTCCTAGAGACATATAAACTACCACAACTGAGCCAGGAGGAAATAGAAAACCTGAACAGACCCATAACCAGTAAGGAGATTGAAACAGTCATCAAAAATCTTCAGACAAACAAAAGCCCAGGGCCAGACGGCTTCCCAGGGGAATTCTACCAAACATTTAAAGAAGA
>PISX010010740.1:0-69071 GCA_004024625.1 Mellivora capensis
GCAGGAAATGCAAAGGTTGACACTTGAGAGAAGGAGCTAATCTAATTTGACCTTCAGATTAGACTTTGCCTTTAGAATATCAGAAAAACCAAAAAAGAAAAGTGACCTCAAGTCAAAGATATATGCTGCTAAAAATTAAAATCAAGTCACAGTTTTAAGACAGAGATGTGGGAATTTGCAAAAGAAGATATTTCTTATACCTGCCTACAAAGGGGCAAGATGTAAAGTCACCTTGAGAAAGAACCAAAGGTCAGCTTTGCTTAGAAGTCTAGGTCCCAAGCACAAAAGGATTTCTTAAAACAAAAACAAAAACAGGGATGCCTGGGTGGCTCAGTTGGTTGAGCAGCTGCCTTCGGCTTGGGTCGTGGTCCCAGTGTCCTGGGATCGAGTCCCACATCGGGCTCCTTGCTCAGCAGGGAGCCTGCTTCTCCCTCTGCCTCTGCCTGCCACTCTGTCTGCCTGTGCTTGCTCCCTCTCTCTGACAAATAAATAAATTTAAAAACAAAAACAAAAACAAAAAACATATTTAAAGTTAAAGCACCTTTTCTTTTACATTTTTATCTTATGAAATTTATGAATTGTTTTACTTGTAGATTCTAGATTTAATGCTCAGGAAGCCCTTGCCTGTTGTAAAATAACAAAATATTCTTGAGGCACCTGGATACCTCAGTTGGTTAAGTGTCTGCATCTGTCTTCAGCTCAGGTCATGATCCTGGGGTCCAAATGCTGACCCCCTTCTAGCCAGGCTCCCTGCTCAGTGGGGAGTCTGCCTCTCTCTCTCTCCTCCTGCTGCCACCTTCCCCACTCCCCTCATAAGCTTTCTGTCTCAAAAAAGTAAATAAAATCTTAAAAAAAAAAACCCAAAATATTGTCATTTGTTTTAGTAATTACATAATTTCGATTTTTGATTAAACTAATTAAGCCACTTATAATTCATTTTGTGTAGGTATGGTGAAAGGTTAGAAGCTCATTTTTTTTTCCCAATTAGCAAGCTGGTTCTTTCAATACTGCTTATTCAATACTGTGTCCTCTCCCTGTTAATTTGACATACTTTCATTATCACATGTGGAATTCATATGTTTATTTGTGAATTTTCTATGGGTGTATGAAAGAATGATTACTTCCTTACAAAGATAAGTAGATGGAGAGAGAGATGATAGAAGCACAGAGATAAATTAAGTCATACTCCTCTACATATGTACTGTTATCTCAACTTAATTTGTCAATTTAGGAAAATAATATTTTAAATTGCTTCAGGGAAATTATGAAAGTTACAGTTTGTTTTCATTATTCTCAGCCTTTTATATTCCAAAGCCATTTTGTTGAATGTATAAAGTTATATGTGCTTGGGGATTTATAACTTTTATCGATATTAAATGTCCCTCTTTATACTTTTCCCCAAATCTTATTTTTTTTCAGTCAATAATATGGAAGTTTCTTTTTTAAATCATTTTTAAAAATAATTTTACTAGTACTTTACCCATGCCTTTATTTTTAACTATCCCATGATACTTGGCTTAGTTATATGAGTTTTAAATAGCATATGGCTAGATTTTTCCCCCCATAATCTGAGTCTCTGGCTTTTATAAGTGAATTCAGTCCTCTTCACATGTGTTATTATTTCATCATGATATAGACCTATTTTTGTGTGTTTTCTATTTGTCTTTTGTTTGTTTTATATTTTCCCCTATACCAGTCTTTAGTTGGGTTGATTAGATTTCCTGAATTTTTGCTTACATCCAGTAAATTTGATTTTCTTTAATTTTTAAAAAGATTTTATTTTTTTATTTGTCAGAGAGAGAGCACAAGCAGGGGAAGCAGCAGGCAGAGGGAGAAGCAGACTCCCTACTAAGTAAGGAGTCTGATGCAGGGGCTGGATCCCAGAACCCTGGGATCATGACCTGAGCCAAAGGTAGACACTTAACCAACTGAGGCACTCAGGTGCCCCTAACTTCCAGTAAATTTTACTTTCTAGGTCTCTCTTTCTAAAGTAGACACAGTTTTTAGGAAATCACTTTTTTAAAGTGGTTTAAGATTTTAATGATTAAGATTTAAGAAGGATCACTTTGTTTAAAATATTTATCCAGGATCACTGAAAACCAATTGCATGTTTCCACCCACCCCTCAAATGAAAGACAACTTTGGCAAGTTTTATTGACCCAGCTCATCTTCTCCTACAGCCCTGTGGCTTATTCTTGTTGGCTGGAACCTTAGATTCAGGGGGAAAATAATTCATCTGCTTTCTTGACTATCATATTCGTAAAAACGCTGTAGACGTCACTAGAACACAATTACCAAGTGTACGTTTATACTATATAATTCTATATGTTTTCTAGGCATCTTTGCTCACTACTCTTTATTGATTCCTACATAATCCACTATGTTGGATTCTTTTTGTTTTTCGCTGATATTACTTTGCTAAGGCTGCCTTAAGGATATACCACAGACTGGGTGGCCTGCACAATAGTAATTTATTTTCTCACAATCCTGGAGGTTAGTGGTCCAAGATCAAGGTGCAGGCAGGTTTGATTTCTTGAGTCCTCTCTCCTTGGTGTGCAGATGTTTGCCTTTTTGCCGTGTCCTCACGTTGTATGTCCTTTGTGTGTGCAACCCCAGTATCTCTTCCTGTGTGTGCAACTCCAGTGTCTCTTCCTGTGTCCAAATATCTTCTTCTTCTGAGGACACCAGCAAGATTAGATTAAGGGCCATGTGAATGGTTCCCTTTTCATGTACTGACCTCATTAGAGGCCAAATACAGTCACATTTTAAAGTATAGGGGTTTAGGGTCCAACATGTGAACTTGAGGCAGGAGGCACATTCAGCCCTGACAACATGTTTTGCTCGTGCATTTCAGAAATTGTGCATGGGTGATAAGCTTTTTGAGTTCCTGATAGACTGGAAAAAAAAAGTGTGTGTGTGTGTGTGTGCGTGCACGTGTAAGTAGTTTGATCTGGGTTCAGACTTATTTTTTTCTTAAGTAATTGACAGCGTTGTTTCAATGTATTCTAACATCCATTATCCACCTGCCTTATAGAAGAGAGATGTCTGATTATTTCTGCTCCAGGATTTTACATATTCTTCTTTTCTGTCAGGAAGTAGGGAAAATGTTCTTTTTATGCTTAGAGTTCATAAATCCCTACAGCAATTTGATGGGCCTTTGTCATTTTTCATCTCAGGGAGATTTTCATCTGTAATTTACCTGATTATCTCCTAGAAAAAAATCTATGAGACAGACATAGAAACTTCTGGATCTGTCCTTGCTATCCCTTCACAGATATTCTCCAAGTTTTCATCTCTTGGTTCTCTGGCACTGTAGTCTTAGAAGGATCACTTTGCTTAGTTTTCCAGTTCACTGGTTGGAGTTTAATCTACATTGATTCTGCTAGTCATTTCTTCTCTGAGAGTTTTATTTTAGCAATCATTTTGTTAATTTCTGAGAACTCTGAATGCTTCTTTTTTTAAATAATTTATTTATTTATTTCTGAATGCTTCTTTTAAAGTCTGTCCTATTTCATAGATATGATGGAGGCCCCAATTTCTCAAGGGAATTAATTATATTTCCTTATTTTTCCCCATTTATTCTGATAGCAGTCATCCTCATGGTGTTCAGTGTTCTGTTTAATATAATGTCTCTAAGAATTTTCCTCAAATGTCAGGTTACTTACTATTGGTTTTCTATTCCTATATGTAGATGAATCCAAATTGAATAGTATTACTCTATGTATTTTATTGCCCTCAGACCCAGTAAGAAATTTCACTGCCCCAGCAGGGAACGCACATTCTGAGTCAAGATCTCTGGTTATATGTTGCTCTGAGTGTAGAGGAGGAGTTCTGTTTTCCATCGGGCTTATGTTAATGATGTCCTGGTAGCTTCTTTATTTGGGGGTGGGGAGTGGAAGGTAAAGTTGTTCATGGCACTTACTTCTCCCATCCCATCGGACCCTCATGGACTCCTGTGTCACATCTCTCACGTCAGCGGTAATTACCTACCCTGGATGTCCTAAGTACAAACACTAGAATCAATGGCTTCTAACGCAAGGGACTGACTTGGCTTTTTTAGGAAGTGTGTTTAGTGACGCATGTATGGCTCCTCCACTATGCCCTCCATCAGTCTGGGTTATTCCAGAATTCTGCTGGGAACATTTTTTGTTCATCTTTGTTTCACCTGCAGGGGTTTTGCAAGTTTTTCAGTTTTACATATTTTTAGTCAACAGTTTCCATTTGTTTTATAGAAAGTCCTTGAAAAACTATTTCTGTATGTTGGTAGCTGTGCTTCCGATTTTCCAGTGATTCTGGGGATTTATTTCAGAATTTTTTTCTGTCTTTTCAGTGGAATAGTTTTGAGGAATATAGGTAATTATATTTTACATTTATTTTGCGGAATATAGGTAAATATGTGTTTTCCGTTGCCCATCAGAACCAGAGACCATTTTCTCCATATATTTACAGTTTTGTGGAACCCACTCAAAGAAAGGTCAATCAGCTCACAGTTCCATGTTTTTCCCTTTGCTGTTTTGCAGTCTAAATTTTCCTTCACTTTGAGGGAAGTTGTTTTGAAAGCATTTTAAAGTTGGTCTTGTGAGGTGGGAGAAAAAGCACATGAGTATCAGCATAACATTGAATGCTACCCAGGTCATTCTGCTAGTAAGAGACATTTGGTTGGTTCTTTATTTCTCATTACTCCTAAACAGTCTGCCTCTTTCAAGGAAAATGAAGTTAATGTTGTAGAGCTACATGCAAATCAGCCATTTCAATTTCAACATGGGTAGTAGCTGTAATTTTTCTCAGCTCTTTCCCCTCTGATATAGCCTGTGATGTTTATTGCAAACTGAGTGATGCTCAGGAAAGACAATTGACTGGAAGGTAGGAGACCTGTGTCCTAGACCCAGCTTCCTAAGTTACTAATGACTGGAAACAGAACATTTCTAAAGCTCTCTGGTCCTCCTTCCCCTTATTTAAGAAGGACTCAGGCAATGTTTTTGTAAAAAAATCTGAAAAACCTTAAGTTGTACTGCGAGATCATTTTTGGGGATCCCACAAAGAGTATCAGCTTTTCATAATGAAGTCATCCAGTTAACATTCTCACAAACATACTCATCCTAATATGTGAACTTTTTTTTTTTTTAGAACAGATGAAATAGGATGTGTAGTAGCAAACATGTAAATAATTAATAATGGAAAGGAAATGCACTTAGTGTTAGTACTTTATGTACATTTATATACTTTGTATACATTATTTTAATTTAGATCTAATAACAGACTTATCAAATAGATATTAATATTTCTTCTATTTAATAGAGGAGAAGTTGCATTTCAAAGAGATTAAATAATTTAGCCTAAGATATCCAGTTAGTATCGGGATGGCCAGGATTAAAATCTGGGTCCTAGCTTCTGATTGTAACACTGTTCAGCCTTATTGCTAGGTAAGTTAAACACTAAAGCAAGGTTTCACACTTTTAAAATATGATAAAGATGACCAGAAATGCCTTCCTATACCATAAATAATCACCAGCCACTTTTGGGTAGTTCTTTTTAGTTTGAACAGTGGTTTCATGTGAATGAATTTACCTCATCTGCTTTGAGATATTAGATAACAGACTGGAGTTCTCGATCCCCTATCTCAAATGAGAGAGACAAAGAAAAAAAAAAGTGTGATATATTAAAGAGTGATGTATTTCTTCAACTTTTATTTTTTTATTTATTTTTATTTTTTTAAACTATTTTATTTATTTATTTGACAGAGAGAGAGGGAACACAAGCAAGGGCAGTGGGAGAGTGAGAAGCAGGCTTCCCACGGAGCAGGGAACCTGGTGTGGGGTTCGATCCCAGGACTCTGGGATCATGACCTGAGCTGAACCCACTGAGCCACCCAGGTGCCCCGCTCTTCAACTTTTAAAGACAGAGCTGAATTGTAGATTATTCTTCAATTCAAATTGTGATCATTCCAAAATTTTTGGGTTTTGTTTATTTTTTAATCACCTGCTCCTCTGTTGAACCTCAGGTAAATTCCTTATCTTAAGGCACTGTAGCTTCTTTATAACTCAGTGACCTCCGAATCCAGAAAGTTGCATGGTGATGTTTTAGTGTGAACAAGCGCGTAATTGTACTTAGTGATGAGAGCTTTGCTAGCTCTCACTGCAGTACCCACATGATCTTGATTCTTATAAGTAGATACATTTATTTTTCAAACAAAATAAAGAATTTGCTAAGGTGGAAATTGCACAGTGAGAAACCCGAGATTCTGCTTCCAACCCTGACTGGAGAGTCAGTCTTTCTCCCTGGTCTTCTCTGAAGTTTTTGACTAGGAAGTCTCCGAGATCTTCTCCAACTCTAAAGTTCTGAAATCTCAAACTTTCCCATTCTTTCATTCTTTAGCAAATGTTTGCCGAGCACCTGTTATATACATGTATTCTAGGCATACCTAAATAAACAAAACAGACTCCTTGCCCTGATAGGATTTCCGCTGTCGCCGTGAAACAGACGTTAAACAGGAAACGTGATCAATGAGTAAGTGGGATACTCTTTGCAAAGACCATGTAACATAGTGAGGCTGAGTGAGAGGATTGGTGGGGCCTGGGATGTCACAGTGGGCCACGCTGAGATTATAAACTTGGAGCGAACACTTAAAAGGGACCAGGGAGCGAGCCATGCAACTATGGGAGACATACTGGGAGAATATTTCAGACAAGAAAACAAAGCAGGGGCGCCTGGGTGGCTCAGTGGGTTAAGCCTCTGCCTTCAGCTCATGTCATGGTCTCACGGTCCTGGGATCGAGCCCCGAATGGGGCTCCCTGCTCAGCGGGGAGCCTGCTTCCCCCCTCTCTCTGCCTGCTTCTCTGCCTACTTGTGATCTTTCTCTCTGTCAAATAAATAAATAAAAGGTCTTTAAAAAAAAAAAGATAACAAAGCAAAACAGTGCAACACCCCGAGTTGAGAGTGTCCTTGGTGTTTAGGAGGACTAGCCAGGGAGCCTCATGGGGGGAGAGAGTAGTGAGACACAGAAGAAGAGGGAGAGGAGAGAGTTCTTGAAGAAATATTTATACCCCTGGAAGGACATTTTTATTATGTGTTATGAGGCCCAGTTCTAGAAAATTGCTATTACTAACTGAGTTCTTCAGGGCCTCCTTTGATAGCTTAATGTACCTAGTACTTTGATAATTCATGCCTCTGATAGGCAAAGATGCTTTTTAAGAGGGAACTGGGGTGGGACGCCTGGGTGGCTCAGTTGGTTAAGCCGCTGCCTTCGCCTCAGGTCATGATCCCAGGACCCTGGGATCAAATCCCACATCAGGCTCCTTGCTCAGCGGGAACCAGCTTTTCTCTCTGCCTCTGCCTGCTGCTCTGCCTGCTTGTGTTCTCCCTACCTCTCTCTCTCTGACAAATAAATAAATAAAATCTTAAAAAAAAAAAAAGAGGGAACTGGGGTAAGTAGTTGACATCTGCAAGGCAAGAGATGATGGGCCATGTGATTTTTATAAATGTCCAGTATTGGAAATTGAAAGCATGATGGAAAGAGGGAAGGGGGGAAAGAGAGTAGATGTGTTCAGAGGACTGGGCACCTGGATGGCTCAATCTGTTAAGTGTGAGGCTCTTGGTTAGGCTCAGGTCATGAGATCAACTCCCATGTGGAGCCCTGCACTGTGCGCGAAGCCTACTTGAGATTCTCTCTCTCCCTCTCCTCCACCCACTTGCATGTATGCTTTCTCTCACTCTCTTTCTCTAAAATGAAAATCAATCAATCAATCAATCAATCTTAAAAAAAGAGGGAGAGAGAGGACCAAGTGACCCATTTGAATAATGCTTAATTGGTATTGAAATGGATGAGACATTAGTGTTTTTCCAATAAAATAGGCAATTGAGTGAATCAGAGCAAATAAGAAAATTTCTCCAGCTATGTTGCCTCTCTACTATGTATATTTGGATTTTTAAAGTATTCTTTAATTAATACTTTAATTTTTGAGCAGTTTCAGGTTTCCAGAGACAATGAGCAGACTGTACAGACGGTTCCCATAGAGCCTCCTCCCCGCCCCCTCTCCAATTTTGCACTATTATTGACATCTTACATCACTGTGGCATGTTTGCTTTGATGGATGAGTCAGTATTAGCACTTTAGTAAAGTCTGTAGTTGACATTGGGGCTCACTCTTGGTGCTGTGCATTCTGTGGGTTTTCACATAGATGGCATGACCTCTGTCAACAGTATTGGACAGAGTAGTGTCACTGCCCTGAAAGTCCCCTATGCTCGACCTGTTCCTCCCTCCCTTCTTCTCCAACACCCCTGGCAACCACTCATCTTCTTTACTGTGTCTATAGATAGTTCCACCTTTTCCAGAAATCCACAAAGGTAGAATTATACTGTAAACTGTGTTGATCTGCACCATGTTGGTGTGGTGGGCAGGGAGCAAGGGGCCTGCCCCAGCTGCAGAGCCCCCAGCGGAGCAGATTCACCCCATTGCTGCCGCTACCCCCACATCACCCACGCCTCCACCTCCCCAGGGAGCCTCCAAGCACCTTTACCCTCTGCCTTCCCTGCACTCCCAGAACAACCATTCTGTTCCCCCAGGAAACCACATGCAAAAGTCCCTGGTTTCTGGGGAGGCACAAGACCGAGTGAGGAGAGGAGCACAATGGGGACTGAGGCCCACGCCAGCCCTGTCCATTTCCTGTCGCCAGGGCAGAACTGAATCTACAGCCCCGACACAGCTGCTGAGACTGGTCCTGGCCTCCTACCCATTTGTCTTTGTTTTCCTGTCCCTCTGTCTGTCTGCTTATCTGTCTGGACAATTCCCGTCTGTCTGTCTATTCCTGGGAAGCTTATCACTACAGGCCCTGGCATCTACCCACTCTGTCCTGTACTATTATCCTTAAACTTACCTCTTATTCAAAACACACACACAAAATAAAAACAGCAAAACAAATGAACAAAACCAAAAAACAAACAAAACAAAACCCAAAGTCACCTAGATTTTTTTCCTTTGTTATCTTCTCGAAGTTTTCTAGTTTCTAGCCTTTTCAGATTGGCTTCTTTCACTTAGAAATAAACACTGAAGTTCCCTGATGTCTTTTTGTGGCTCGATAGCTCATTTTTCCATTTGTGGCTAAAGAACTTCCAGTGTACAGATGTACCAACGTTTGTTTATCCATTTACCTGTTGAAGAACCTCTTGGTTGCTTCCAAGTTTTGACAAGTATAAATCTGCTATAATCATTTATGTGTAGATTCTTGTATGGAAATAAGTTTTCAACTCCTTTGGGAGCAAAGTTGCTGGATCATATGATAAGAGTTTATTTGGTTTTGTGAGAAGCTGCAAAATTGTCTTCTGAAGTAGCTGTCCCTTTTGGCATTCCCACCGGCGGTGACAAAGAGTTTCTGTTGTTCTTTGCTGGGATTTGTTGTTTTCAGTGATTTGGATTTTAGCCGTTCTAATGGGCACACTAGCTGTTTCAGTTTGCATTTCCCTGGTGATATATGATGGTGAGAGTTGCTCCTCTGCTTATTTGCCATCTGTATTACTGCTTTGGTGAGGGGTCTCTTCAGATCTCTTGTCCCTATTTTAATTGGGTTACTTTCTCATTTTTCTCTTAAACATCTTGCATATTTTGGATACTAGTCCTTTTATCAGATGTGTGTTTTAAAATCTTCCCCAGGTGCTCCTAGGGGCCTCAGTCAGTTGAGCGTCTGATTCTTGGTTCCGGCTCAGGTCATGATCTCAGGGTCATGGGATCAGGCCTTGAGTAGGGCTCTGCATTCTGCTTGAGATTCTCTCTTTCCCTCTCCCTCTGCTCCTCGCCCGCCACTTGCTCTCTTGCGTGCACTATCTCACTGGGATAAATAAAAATTTTTTTTAAGATTTTATTTATTTATTTGACAGAGATCACAAGTAGGCAGAGAGGCAGGCAGAGAGAGAGGAGGAAGCAGGCTCCCTGCTGAGCAGAGAGCCCAATGTGGGGCTCGATCCCAGGACCCTGGGATCATGACCTGAGCCGAAGGCAGAGGCTTTAACCCACTGAGCCACCCAGGCGCCCCATGGGATAAATAAATTTTTAAAAAATATATTTTCTCCAGTTTTTGTGTTGCCTTTCTATTGTCATAACAGTGTCCTTAACAGAGCAGAAGTTTTTAATTTCAGTGAAGTCTACCTTATGGGTTGTTTTTTTTTTTTACTCATGGATCATGCATGATTCTTGTTTTGTAGCTAAAAAGTCATCTCAAAACCCAAGATCAGGAATGGCTGGGTGGCTCAGTCAGTTGGGCGTCTGCCGTCAGTGTGGGTCATGATCCCAGAGTCCTGGAATCGAGTCTCACATCGTGCTCTTTGCTGAGCCAGGGCCTTCTCCCTCTGCCTGCCACTCCCCCTGCTTGTGTGCTCTTTCTCTCTCTGACAAGTAAATGAATACAATCTTAAAAAAAAAAAAAAAAAAAGAACAACAACTCACGATCACATAGATTTTTCTCCCGTGTTATGTCTTTGAACTTTTAGAGTTTTGTGGTGGACATTTAGGTCTGTGAGTTACTTTGAATTTGTTCTGGTGAGTGAGATATGGAAGTTCCGTGTCTAGGATCACTTTTTTTTTGGCATGTGGATCTAGTTGTTTCAATACCATTTGTTGAAAATCTTAATCTCCCTTATTGAGTTGCCTTTGTTTCTTCATCAAAAATCAGTTGACTGTACATATGTGGGTCTATTTCCAGGCTCTCTTCAGTTCTTTGATCAGTTTGTCTAGTCTTTCGCCAATACCACCTGCTTGATCACTATAGCTTTGAAGTGTCTTATAGTCAAGTCGTGTCAGTTCCTGGACTTTGTTCTTATTCTTCAGTATTGTTTTGGTTATTCTCTGACTTTTGTCTTTCCTTACAAACTTTAGAATGAGTTTGTCAGGAGTCTCCGTGTTACTTGCGGAGATTTTGACTGGGATTGAATTGAATCTATATATCAAGCTGAGAAGAACTTATATCTTGACAATATTGAGTCTACCTTACAGAATATCATCCATTTAATTAGAACTTTCATTTTTTTTCATCAGTTTTATAATGTTCTTCATATGGAGCCTATACTTTTTGGGCTAATATAAGTAGTATTATGTTTTTAATTTCAAATCCAATTGTTCATTGCTGGGTTAGAAGAAAATGAATGACTTTTGTATATTAACTTTATATCCTGCAACCTTGCTATAAATTAATAGTTTCAGGAGTTTTTGTTGTTGTTGTTGATTCTTTGGGATTTTCTATGTAGACAATCATGTCATTTGCAAACAAAAGCATTTTTTAATTATTTTTATTAACATAATGTATTATTAGCCCCAGGGGTACAGGTCTGTGAATTGCCAGGTTTACACACTTCACAGCACTCACCATAGCACATACCATCCCCATAGCACATACCCTCCCCAATGTCCATAATCCCACCACCTTCTCCCTACACCCCTCCCCCTGGCAACCCTCAGTTTGTTTTGTGAGATTAAGAGTCTCTTATGGTTTGTCTCCCTCCCAATCCCATCGTGTTTCATTTATTCTTTTCCTACCCCCCAAACCCCCCACATTGCATCTCCACTTCCTCATATCAGGGAGATTGTATGATAGTTGTCTTTCTCCGATTGACTTATTTCACTAAGCATAATACCCTCTAGTTCCATCCACGTCATTGCAAATGGCAAGATTTCATTTCTTTTGATGGCTACATAGTATTCCATTGTATATATATATATATACCACATCTTCTCTATCCATTCATCTGTTGATGGACATCTAGGTTCTCTCCATAGTTTGACTATTGTGGACATTGCTGCTATAAACATTCAGATGCATGTGCCCCTTTGGATCACTGCATTTGTATCTTTAGGGTAAATACCGAGTAGTGCAATTGCTGGGTCATAGGGTAGCTCTATTTTCAACTTTTTGAGGAACCTCCATGCTGTTTTCCAGAGTGCTTGCACCAGCTTGCATTCCCACCAACAGTGTAGGAGGGTTCCCCTTTCTCCACATCCTCACCAGCATCTGTCATTTCCTGACTAGTTAATTGTAGCCATTCTGACTAGTGTGAGGTGGTATCTCATTGTGATTTTGATTTGTATTTCCCTGATGCTGAGTGATGTGGAGCACTTTTTCATGTGTCTGTTGGCCATCTGGATGTCTTCAAACAAAAGCATTTTTATTTTTTTATGATCAGCATATCTTTTTTTCAAAGATTTATTTATTTGAGAGAGAGAGGTGGGGAGGGGAAGAGGGAGAGAATTGCAAGCAGACTCCTCACTGAGCATGAAGCCTGATATGGGGCTGTATCTCAGGAACCTGAGATCACTACCTGAGCCCAAACCAAGTGCTGGAAGCTTAACCGACTGTGCCACCTAGACACCCTAATCAGTATATCTTTTTATTCCTTTTCTTCTCTTTATTTTATGATGCATTAGCTGGGACTTCCAGTACAAATAGAGGCAGTGAGAGAAGACATCCTTGCTTATTCTTGATCTTAGCAGAAGCGTGTGTAGTTTCTCACCATGAGGAATAGGCTTAGCTGTAGGTTTTTGTAGTTGTTCTTTATTAAATTGAGGAAGTTTCTTCCCTATTTCTAGTTTCTTTGAGTTATTATCATGAATGGGGGTTGGATTTTGTCATATGCTTTTTCTGCATATCAGTCATCAATATTATCATATGATTTTTCTTTTATATCCTGCTGATAGGATAGATGACATTAATCAATTTCCCAGTGTTTATTTGCCTATCATACCTGGAATAAATTTCACCTCGTGGTTATTTGTCATTCTTTCTATACATTATTGGATTCAGTTTGCCAACATTTGCTGAGAATTTTTGAATCGGTATATTCATGGGTGATACTGTTGTGTCATTTTTCTTTCTAGCATTGTCTTTGCCTAGTATCAGCATTAGGGTAAAGCTGGCCTCATAGAATGGATTTGGAAATGTTTCCTCTTTTTTGTTTTCTGGTTATGATTACAGATAATTGGTATAATCTTTCTTAAATGTCTGGTAGAATTTACCAGTGAACCTATCTTGGCTTGGTGCTTTCTCTTTTGGAATAATTGATTCAATTTCTTCAGTATTACAGGCCTGTTGAGATTCTCTATTTGTCCTTGTATGAATTTTGATAGATATGCCTTTCAAGGAATTTGGCAGTTTCATCTAATTTATCAAATTTGTGGGCATAGAGTTGTTAATAATAATTCTTTATTATACTTTCATGGGATCACTAGTCATAGTTCCTCTGTCATTTCAGATATTTGTATTTGCATCTTCTTTTGCTTCCTTAGGTAACTTGACTAAAAGTTTAATTTTATTTTTAATAAATATGATAATAAATAAATATATTTATAATAAAAATAATAATAAATATAAACAATAATTTTATTATACTTTTCAAAAAACTAGCTTAGGTGATTGATTTTAGATTTTCTTGCTTTTGGTTATATGAATTTAATTCTATAAAATTTCCCTCTAAGCACTGCTTTACTACATCCCACAAATTTTAATTAATTGTATTCTTATTTTTGTTTAATTTGAAATAGTTTTTTCTTGTGATTTCTTCTTTAATCCATGTGTTACTAAGAAGTGTGTTGTATAATCTCCAAGTATTTTTGGGTTTCCTATATATCTTCCTGTTACTGTTTTCTAGTTAAATTACATTGTGACCTGAGAGCATATACAGTATGGTTTCTGTTCTTTCAAATTTGCTACAGTGTATTTGATGGCTTAGAATGTTGTCAGTCTTTGTGAGCATTCCCTGTGAAATTGAGAGTGCTGTGTCTTCTGTTGTTGCTGCATGAAGTATTCTGTCAATGTAAAGTTGATGGATGCAGTTCAGTTCAGCTATGCCTTTACTGATTTGCTGCCTCCTGATTGTCAATTAGTGATAGAGGGATGTTGAAGTCTCCAGCTATATGAGTGGATTCATCTGTTTCTCCTTGCACTTCTTCCAGTTACTGTCTTAAGCATTTGACATTGCGGTATTAGGTGCATACATATGCAAGACTGTTATGTCTTCTTAGGGAATTGACCACTCTCTTCATTTTATAATGAACTGTTGTTCCTGATAATTTTCCTTTCTCTGAAATTTGTTCTGTCCAAAGTTAATATAGCTTTTTTGGCTTTCTTTTCATTAATATTAATGTGGTATATCTTTATTCCTTTTACTTTTAATCTATCTGTGTCCTTATATTTAACTTGAGTTTCTTATAGGCAACATATAATTGGGTCTTTTTTTTTTAATTCACTATAACAGTCTCTTTAATTGGTATATTTAGAAAACTAACATTTAAAGTGATTACTATCTAGCATATATGTTTCTCTTTTATACTTGTTGACCTTGCTTATTTTTCCCCTTTGAGTTTTTTTGTTTTGTTTTTGCTTTGTTTTGTTTGGTTCTCTACTCTTTTTTTTTTTTTTTTTTTTTTTTTTTTTTTTTTTTTTTTTTTTTTTTTTTTTTTTTTTTTTTTTTTTTTTTTTTTTTTTTTTTTTTTTTTTTTTTTTTTTTTTTTTTTTTTTTTTTTTTTTTTTGCCTTTAATTGTTTCATATGATTCCTTTTCTTCTCCTTTCATAGCATATCAATTATACTTCTTTTTAAACTTTATTTTTCTAATTTTTGGCCCATGAATTTGCAGTATGCATTTATAAGTAATCCAGGTTCACTTGCAAAGAACACTATGCCACTTCATGGGTAGTGCAAGAACATTATAAACAGTATTTTCAGGTCCTCCTTTCTAGCCTCATAGCATGCTGCTGTTCATTTATTTCACTTACTCCACAACTAAAATCACTGAATACATTCTTGCTGTTATTATTTGAACAAACTGTTAACTATTAGATCAATTAATAATAAAAATAAAATATTTCATTTACTTAATTTATTCTTCTCTGATACTTTTTTATAGATTGTATTTTCTGACTGATATAATTTTCCTTCTCTCTAAAGAATTTATTTTAACTTTACTTGTAAGGGAGAACTAATGAAAAATTGTTTTTAACTTATGTTTGTCTGAGAAAATCCTTATTCTTTATTTTGATGGGTAATTTATTGGGTACAGAATTCCAGGTTGGAGTCTTTTTTTTTTCTCTTTCAGTACTTCCAGTATTTTTTATTTCACTCTCTTTTTGTTTGCATGGTTTCTAAAGAGAAGTCTGATGTAATTCCTATCCCTGCTTCTCTCTAAGTAAGGTATTTGCCCCCCCGAATCCCCTGTGGCTTCTTTCTAGATTTTCTCCTTTGATTCTCTGCAATCATATGCCAAGGTGTAGATAAATGTTTGGTGTTCACAAATCTTCTGGGATCTGTGGTTTGTTGTTTATCATTAATTTTGAAAAATTATCATTCATTATCACTTTAAATATTTCTTCTGTTATTTCACTTCTCCTGGTATTTACATTATACATACTACACCTTTTCGAAGCATTTCACAGTTCTTGGACATTCTGTTCCATTTTTTTCAGTTTTTTTTTTCCTTTGCATTTCAGATTTGATAGTTTCTATTGACATATCTTCCAGCTCACTCATGCTTTCCTCTCCTATGTCCAATCTATTGATGAGCCCATCAAAGGTGTGTTTCGTTTCTGTTAGAGAGTTTTTTTTATTTCTAGCATTTACTTTTGATTATTTCTTCGAGTTCCCATCTCTCTGTATATACTGTCCATTCTTGCATATTGTGTACTTTTTACATTAGAGCCCTAACCTTATTAATTATACCTTGTAATTAATATATGTATTAATTCCTTTCTTCATAATTCCAACATCTCTACCATATCTAAACCAGGTTCTGATGCTTGCTTTATGTCTTCAAGTTGTGTTTTTTGTCTTTTTTGACAGACTGACCTGATGTACTGGGTAAAAGGAGTTAGGCCTTTAGGTGAGATTTTACGTGTATCTGGCTAGAGGTTAGGATATGTTTACTCTTTGCTGTAATTGTAGATATCAGTTATGATTTCTCTGTTATTTTTATTTTTGTCTTCCCTGTTGTTTTTGGGTTTCCAGGGAGATTTATATCTAAACAAGGCCTGCAGTGTGCTCTATTTTCCTTGTATTCTTCTGTTCTTACACAGAAGCTTTCTTCATGTGCTGGTAAATTGTGGGGCTTATGATTAGGTCTTGGTGAGTCTTTTTGTGCCACTGGGTTGTATCCTTCATAATCCTCTCAGGTTTTGTTTTGTTTTGTTTGTTTGGTTGTTTATATATCCACTCCTGAGTTAAGACAGGAAGGCTAGAAGTTGCTGGAATTGCTTCTTTCCCTTTCCCCACCTAGAATGCTACTAGGAGCTGGAGTTAGGTATTTTCCTTTCTCCAGTCTTGTTAAACCCCAGTAAGTTACAGTCTCTTTAAGTCGTTTGTCTTGAGGGAAGGTCCTGCAGGAGAACAGAATGCTTTGGGTACATTTCAAAATGGCTACTTTTCCCTTTATTTGCCAAAATTTTGAGGGAATTTTCCTCTAGTTTACAATACAAGAAACTGGTGTGGTTCCTAGAGGTCAAACTCACTAAAGTGTAGGGTCTCTTTAAGAATGTTTAACCTTGAAACTTGTCTACAGTGGGCCTCCAGCCTTTCATCAGTTTCAGTCTGGGTTTTTCTACCCTGCTACTCATTCCCACAGAGTTTCTTTCCCTGGGGTTCTGCCTCGGTAAGCTGTGATTCTTTGTGTCCACCTATTATTCTTCCTAAATTTGGGGCCAGTGGTCATGATGGCTCTGTGACATCAAGTGTCTGATGGATCTAAGAAGAATTGTTGATTTTCAGTTCAGCTGTTTTTTTGTTAGGACCAGTATGATGATTTCTGATCTCTTTTATATGCCACACGGAGGACTGGGAGCCTATGCTGTGTACAAGCAATAGATTCTTTAATCTCACTCTACAACTCTAATTTCAGATTTGTAGAAGGTGGTCAGTAGTTCTACCCTACATTCACACATGGAGTAGAGTTTACAAAACTTATGTGAGTGTGCTAAATTTTCATTAATATGGATAATGTTATTTTTCTTTTATTAAATAAGTTTAATGCCTATAACCTCTTCTTTTTGAAGGAAATTTCCCTTTTCATTACTTTTGGTTTTTTTTCTTTCTTATATAAATTTTTAATTATATAAATTATATATATATATAAATTATATTTTAATTATATAAATTTTTCTTTCTTATATAAATATATAAATTTGAGTGTTTTCAAATGAAGCCATGAGAAGCTGTACACTGATAAGGACTAAGTGTCGTTCAGTTCCTTAATTTACCCTATCAGTGGTGATTAAAGAAAGACATCTAGCAGAATACCTGATTGTAACTGGGACCAAGTAAAGCTAAGGTTTCATCTTGCAGCTATATTTTACACACTCATGTCAATAAGTTAAATATATAATGAGATGAATAAAGTATTTCTGATATCTGGAAGTGTCCATTAGGAGACTCTAAGTCAGCACCAGCCTACCTTCCATGTTGCCAGGCATTTGGAGATTGTGACTGGCTGCAGGAGAGGAACTTCAGGAAAATCTACTAATCTGGTTCTTGCAGTTTTTCACCAGGAAAACCTACATACTTGAGTATTGTTGAGATAGCTGCTCTCTGGTTTCCATACTATTCTGTAATTTAATCATTAACTCATATTTTCTATTACCTCATCATACCTTTTGTCAAATTTTTTCCTCCCAAGGCATGCTCACTCTAAATAAGTGCTGAGGAGTTTCCTCTCAAAAAAATTTCACATATATTTAATTGAATATTATTATAATATTTGTATTTAAATGACATATCATTTTATTCTGTGTTTTGATTTAGTAAGTTCTCTTCAAGTTTCCCTGCCCTATATCATAAGCAGTTAAAGTTATATCATCCTTGGGACGCCTGGGTGGCTCAGTTGGTTAAGCGGCTGCCTTCGGCTCAGGTCATGATCCCAGCGTCCTGGGATTGAGTCCCACATCAGGCTCCTTGCTCAGCAGGGAGTCTGCTTCTCCCTCTGCCTCTGCCTGCCACTCTGTCTGCCTGTGCTCGCTCACTCTCCTTGTCTCTCTGACAAATTAAAAAAAAAAATTATATCATCCCTAACTATAATATAATCTTGATTTAATATCAACATTATATTTTTATGTATGTTTTCTTTGAATCCATATTGTTTTATGATAAAAATCATGATAAAATGATTGTTTTTAATATATAATGTAATGTAATTATATTAATGGGTATGTGTCC
This sequence comes from Mellivora capensis, assembly GCA_004024625.1. Classification (NCBI taxonomy): domain Eukaryota; kingdom Metazoa; phylum Chordata; class Mammalia; order Carnivora; family Mustelidae; genus Mellivora; species Mellivora capensis. The sequence goes on from PISX010010740.1 coordinate 18,173, forward strand.
AACCAACATTTAGAATATTAGAATAGCAGTATCCAATTTATTTGTTTAGCAGCTGATAATACTTATTCAAATAATACTTATTTGAATACCTATTCAAACCTTTTGTAGGTTTCTCACTTGCCAAAAAAACAAAACAAAACAAACAAAAAAACCCCAGCATTATATGGAGCACTTAAATGGTCCTCCTAATTTAACATTGGCCATTGTGGCTACAGAAACACTGGACATAGCAATTATTCAGTTTAATGCACTGATAGTATTATAAATACATGTTACAATTGAAACAATCCATGAGATTGTCAAAAAGTTTTCATTGGAATTAAGTAGTGAATTAGTGAAGTTGATCAGAATGAATATGGACTGTAGTAGGGTGAAATATTGGGTACCGTAGCTTGAAGTCTATTAGAGTTAATGCTCATGATGGGACACAGGGGGAGGGAGAACGGGCAGGGGATGTCATGGTGTATTTAGGAGAAGCAGAGTAAAAGGAGCATGAGGGAGATGGAATTTGGCAAGAACATGCTAGCTTAATTGAAGATTCAGATGACTTAAAGAGAGAAAAATGAAATAAAAAACAATAAAAATATATTAAGAACATACATTTATACTAAGGTTTTGAAAAAAAGTAAAAAGTGTTGGGTGTGTCTTCATGTAATTTGGTTTTCTGAATTGCTTTTTCTAGAAAAAGTTATAAAATTAAATAAAGCCATCCCCTTTTAAAACTTTAAGTTGTAACTCAGATTTATGAGGGAAAAAAAGAGATAGTTCAACTTAGTTTGACTTTATAAAGTTGTCCTTTTATCACATTGAATTGGAAGCTTCTTACCTTTTTAATTTTTTGAAAATGGAGGAAATTTTTATTTATTTGAGAGATAGGTACCCACCAGATCTTAGAGCTTTGGGATGAATGTTTGCTTATGTTGAGACTAGAAACACTCTGTTGACCCAAATTCCCTTCATACTGACTTTTAGTTAACTTCATCTATTGAGGAATCAATGTAAAAAGGGCTTGTACTTACAAAATGTGTGCTTTTTCATACCATTGATGTTGAATCTCACTTTTCAGGTTTTCAAATTTGGGACAAGTTTTTCTATTTTTCTTCCTCTATGATCATCTTGATGTGTTTTTAATTTTTTTTAACTTCCATTAATAGCTGGATTCGTGACTTAGACTTTTTGTAACAGTGAACGTTACAGTTGTAGTTGCACAATAACATTGTAACTACAGTTAGCAGCATGCTAATTTCTGGCTCTAAATAACTTGGTGGCTCTGGCTCTTGGGAGTATTTCTGGAATGCCATACAATATCATTACATGCAACAGAATGAGTGGTGTTATTTTCTCCTGATAGTATAAAATTTGAATGAACTTTTGAAGGATAAATTATCTTTAGATAAATTTTGATACCAAGAAAAAAAGGTGAGAAAGTGGGATTTTTTAGTAGGAAGCAATGTTATTAGACAAAAACACTGTTGCAATAGAAGAAAATTACTATTATATGTTTTCTTTCCTCTGAGTCATATTTTTCCCATATAAAAGAAAGCGTTGTACAAGTGATGTCTAACATACATTACTATATGTGTGTATGTATGTGTGTGTTTAGCTATCATTTCTAGGGAAATGATAACTGAAAGTTAGATACAGAAAGGTAGTATAGAAAAATATGTTTACAACCTTGCCTGTTTTTGTTGTTTAAAATACAGATTTTTTTTGAAGTGCATTAAGAAATGGCATTTTTTGTTTTGTTTTGAATTTCTTTTTACTATTTAAAAAGATTATTGGAACTTGGCCTGGTGATTGGTTTCAAAGCTAACTTTATTGCTATTTCACTTTTATGTGTTGAATCTGTTAGTTCTTGCATTTGAAAAGTCCTGGGTATTGATGTTAGTTAATTCAGGAAGATTCCCTGTTTGTCAGAATAGTAAGTATGTTTTGCACATTACTTTGGCTTTTGAAATGACTTGTGTATGGTCATGTTCACTTATGATATGTGTTCTCTTCTTTTGAAACAGCCTTGGGGAAACAGGTCCTTTAGCATGAGAGATTCTAGTTTTATAGCTTTCCAGCTCTTTTAGATTCTTAAGATAGTTACAGGTTTTGGCCATGCCTCCCATGATACACAGAAATTGACATGAAAAAAACAAAGGTCTGAATGCTTAAAGAAAAAATAACTCACTCTCTAACCCCAATTTGTACAGATAGGAAGTATTATAGCCGAGGTATCGTGCTGTCCCATTGCCAGGCTCCATTCTTCCATTAACAACCAGGATACCCATATATCTCTAACATCCAAACCGTAAAGTTGCCTTTTCTTTTTTTGCCCCCATTATTAGGTATATACCATTGAGGAATCTGGATTAAACATCCTTGTGTGGTCAGTGATTGGAAGTAAAAGAACTGGTTGGATGTATGGATATGTTCCTCTCTCCAGTAGTAGTGTATTTAAAGTGGCATTTGAAGCTGATTTGGCTGGAAATGAGGACATCTTTATTGCCCTTGATGACATCACTTTCACCCTAGAATGTGTCTTTGGAGGTAAGTGATTTCCTTAGTAGATGGGATGGGCAAGGATTGTTTTACTATCCACATATAGAAGAACTGGGAATTTCTGATGAATATTCAACATTTGTTTCCAGGTCTAAGACTATTCACACATTGAAGGAAGATCAGTGTATGTTGTAGGGGGTAAAGTTTTTCTGTCCATAAGCCTAACCATCAAGTTTTCATGTCCTCTAGGCAACCAGATTACTGTGATTACAGACCTTTAAGAGACGTAGGGGAAAGTTAGTTTCATTAGAGGAGCATTATTGTCTACTTTCTTTATTTCTAAAGGTTCATAAGACTTACACAAGGTAAGGATTCTTCTGGTCACCTATCATCTTCCAAAGTTTCTTTTCCATCCATATTAGCTTTTCCCCATTCCTTGGGCTATTTGCCTTCTCCTCACTGTTTCTACAGTACAATGCAGAATTCTTAGTCAAAACAAGAGTCTTGTCAATAACGCATTTTGTAAGAAATCATCCCCTTAACTGAAATCTGAATTTCTGCTATTTATGATGCTTCCGCTTGACTGGCTATTTATTCTTTATAAAATCTTCAGATTTTCAGTGTCAAATAATAGGGTCATTGTCTTTCTGGCTACTCTATGCCTCATTCAAAATTTTATTTTTACAGAGTTATTTAAAAGTTTCTTCTTTTGGGGATGGCTTGCTGACTGAGTCTATAGAGCATGTGACTCTTGATCCCAGGGTTATAAGTTCAAGGCCCATACTGAGTGTAGAGATTACTTTAAAAAAATTAAAATTGTTTTTAAAAATTTTCTTCTTTTTAAGACCACACATCTGGGTTCTTATCCTTCCGGTGATTTTTCTCTAGATCCTAAATCCTAGGCAATTTCAGCTTCCAGGTCACTCAGCCCATGTACTGTGTTGACCTTTTTAATTTCAGTTACCTTCATAAATATTCTTCCTTCATAACCAGCTCCCACACTGGATCTTATCATCCTGTCTGAAATTTTAGGGTTGAAAATTTCATCTGACTATCATATCCTCTACTTCCTGATTACTCCTCCAAAATCTTTCAAAGCTTTCAAACATTGTTAATATGAAAAAATTCAATTCTAGATTCTCAGTGCTTCCTGCTTTCTCCCATAAAACAGTTTCTTTATACTTTTTTCCCTAATAATCCTAGATCTAGTGATCTAACATTTCAATTCCATTCTCAATCAGCACTTTGAATTATTTTATGTCCATTTTTTTATTTTTTTAATAACTTTTCTAAAGGAGTTTTATTCGTTTGAGAGAGAGAGCGCACTAGCAGGGGGTAGGAGCAGAGGGAGAAGGAGAAGCTGACTCCCTGCCAAGCAGGGAGACTCAAGCAGGGCTCAGTCCCAGGACCCTTAGATCATGACCTAAGCTGAAGGCAGACACTTAACAAACTGAGCCACCCAGGTGCCCCATGTCCAATTTTTTAAAGATAAATTTGTGTTCTAATTATTTGCCAGGCATCTTGCTAAGTACATTATGTGTATTAACACATTTATTTATTGGACAAATTCTGTAGGATAAATACAAATATCTAGGACATGTTCAGTCATAATGGCTTTATTGGTCTTTGAAATTGGGTTACTATAACCATTTGTTGAAATTGGGTTGCTATAACCATTTGTATTTTCCAGGCTGCTGGACCACTAAATGTTTTGGTTTATCACCTTAGCTGGTGGTCAAGGGTCCTACACACATCTGTTTCCTATTCCCTGGCACTGCTTCTCTTCAATAATCCTCAAATCTCCCAGCTATTCCCTTGGACATCCTTCACTCTGCTAATGTTCTTATATCCCTTGAATAGAAAATAACTCCCTTAAATAACAAACACTCTTAACATCTTGTTTCTACCTCTAAATGTGCCTATATCCACAACCAAACTCATTTTTGTCACCATTTGTCTTAGGAAAAATCCTTTGTCTTTCAAGAGTAAATGTTCTTGGTCATTTCCACTCTTAGTTCCTCCCAGTCACTGTTCCATCAAAGTCTTCTCTGTCCTATATCTTCCATTTCTTTCCTTCCCCTACTTACTCTTAGCTCTTCTCACACACATGCAAACATACATATGTACATATGTATATATATACATACATATATACACATACATGCATTTATACATCACTTCCCACTAATTTGAGCTCCTCATGAGCAAGAGGAGCTTATTTATTTCATCTCCAGAGTCTAACACAATGACTAGGAAACTTGGGCTGAAAAGTTACTATTGTTCTAAATAATCATAACAACGATAACTGGTTGTGTGAACAGAATTGCTAACATTTGCCTTAGTATAAGAAGGTTCTTGCCCACTATGTTATAGGACAGATTCTGCTTTTGAAGACAGTTAAAAACAAACAAACAAACAAATGAATAAACAGATCTTTGACATTAAACCATGTCTTCTTTCTGTAAGTTTCTATAAAAGAGGTGCTTCCAACCAAACCCACATCCAAAATCTAGAATCTTTAGGTATAGTTTTTACATCAGTGCTTTGTGGTTGATTCAGGCAGATGTTTTTAGAAAATCATCAATTGGACCAGTGTTTCTCCAAAGGGGGTAACAGGGCCCCCATAGTGACATGCCAGGAAGCATGCTCTATTGGATTCACCTGACGATCTGGGGAGAGAAGTTACATAAAGTGTTACATGACATTTGGAATAAACATGTACTGAGTGTTGGGGAGGTGACAGCTGGACTAAAATTGTGGAGACATGAGTCTAAATCATGACTGTGTCACTAAATAACGGTACAATTCTGAGAAAATCATTGTAACTCCTTAGACCGTGTTTCTTCATCAGGGAGATGAAGTAGATGATCTCCTAAGTCCCTTCTAAATCACACAGGGCTGGGTTTGTACAAGAGGTTCTGGAAAGCGGAAGGAATGCATAGAGAGTGACGGAGAAAGGGAGAGAGTCCAGAGAGAAGGAGGCGGGGGACAGGTAGGGAGTAAGGCAGGGGTAAGGCAGACAGGGGAAAGCAGAGGTGACATTGCGGTTAGAGAAGGCTCCTCACTCTTCGGTGTGTTGGTGAACTTGAGCAGGACGGCCCTTCAGCCAGGTTAGTTGGGAATCTACTGTGTGCTGTCCTGGATTTGGATTGGAAGGGCACTTATGAGCAGGTGTGTGTGTGTGTGTGTGTGTGTGTGTGTGTGTGTGTGTGTGTTTTAACCCCACCATTCCCTTGGTCTAAACACACCTCAGGCAGCAGATTCCATAGATTTTGCCTCCCCCTGCCCCTTTGCTTCCATTTTACTGTTCAAACTCTAGTTCAAGGCATCCTTATTAGTCTTCAGAATCTCTGTAATGGCTGCATTACTGATTTATCTAATTTACTGACATGTAGCAAACTACCAAATTCATCTTCTAGGACCTATTTTAGAGTAAGTTCCAGAAAAGAAGATCTGGCATCTTTCTTATTCAACACAATAATGATTTTTTCCCCCAAGCAACAGAATCTGACTTGGGTTAACTTAAGCAGAAACTATGTTTGTTGAAAGGATTTTGGATAGTTCCAAAAATTAAATAGAATACTGAGAATCTAACTCAGAAAAACAAGTGGGAAGCAAGTGAGATGAAATACATCAGAGGGTAAAACTGGCTAATTCCACTGTCTTTGAAAACTTGCTTTGGAAACTGGTCTGTCTACTCCCCTGTCATCACTCTGAATGATCTCTAACAGTCCCTGTGTCATTCTGTCAGAATTAAAATTGTTGGTTGGAAGCATACTCTTGACCAAGCCCATGCTTCAGGGTCCCTCAGGTTATGCTCTCATATCTAATCTCCACACCATCCAGGTCTGCATGATGGCCAGTTCTTTTTTTAATCATAATCAGTCTTGAATACTCTGAAGCATATGGACCAAATTATAAAGTTAACCAAGAATAGTAAATTATCTGTCTGGACTCTAACAGAGAGAGGAGAAATAAAAGGGAAACTAATCAAAATACACAAATTCATACAAGTTATAAAGAAGAAGAAAAATGCTTATAGGCTCTCAATTACCTGCTAAATAAGTTTCATATCCTTTAGTAGAACTCTTTTCTTATCTGTCTCTGTCTGTGAAGTAATAACTCAAAATAGTACCCCCTGCCTCTCTCCAACTAAGCCCATAGTCTTCCACCTCCATGACTTTGGACTCACTACTTCTGTGGCTGGGAACGCCCTGCCCTTTACCTCCTCTTGTGTAAATGCTTTTCCACTTTGAAGGGCAGAGCAAAACTGCCTTTTTCATGAATTTATCCTTGATACTCCCCACAGGAAGCCAAACCCTGTTGCAGATTCTCTTAGCTTGAAGCTTACAGCTCTCCTATAATATAGTTTACATGGTGTTTTGTGATATTCATGGCTTATTTTCTGTCCTTTTTTTTGGTCCATGTTAAAAAATCACCATTGTCATTATCTTATTCTGTGTACGTGTGTGTGTGTGTGTGTGTGTGTGTGTGTGTGTTTTAATTTTAGTAAGAATGAGTGATCTTTAACTTTTAAGTTGTGAAAAATCTAAAATAAATTCCAAGTCAGCACATGATACAGAATAGATATTCATTTTATATCAGAAGTGATATAGTAATTATAGATAAATTATTTAAAACATGATTTTAATGTATGGTTCATTTTTATAATTTTGATTCAGTTAGTGAATCATGAGGCTAATTTTAAAATGAGTAGTGATGATTACTAAAAAAGCTGAAAGAAAATGGTAACCAGTCAACCCCAGTTCACTTTTTGGCTTAGAGAATATTATTAGACTTTAAATCTATTATTGTGGGTTATGAAGTCCTCACAGCTTATCAAAGGATGGGATAATTCCTTTTTACTCAAGGAAGGGACATTACATTTAAAGGAAAAACAAAACAAAACACAAGAACCAGAAAATGGCATTAAAAACTAATACCAGGCAGGTTTATGCCAACGAGACCTGGGTTCCCCCTTGCCTATGTTGGAGAAGCTTGCATGTTATACTATGAGATGGTTATTACTTGATTTCTTACTTATTATCAGGATGGAAGGAATTTTATTAACTTAGGGGGAAAGTTCCAAATGAAAACCATGAAAAACCCAGTCCTGTTATGAACCATACTCCGTTAGGCTGGCTGGATTTGACAAGTGCCTCCCTCTGAACCCGAAGATAAACCACAGGTTACTGTTCTAACTCTGACTTAAAGGTGAATGCTCTTATGTGAGCACTGATATTAGCATATAAACATACATATTTCTGTATGTATGGCATATAATATATACATAATATATATTTTAATGTATAAGTAATATAACATCTATATAAAACAAAACATGGTGTAGTAATATAGCCATTTCTCTACCATATGAAAGCAGTAATCAACTCCTATATTCCTAGTCATGTTTGGAAATTATCATAACCTTTGCTAAATCCTTTCTTTTAACTCAGAAATAGGGCCAACTGTTTTACCAGGCCAAGTGTGTCTGAGACATTCTGGGAGTTTTTCATTGCCAAGGTCAGTCTGGCTCTGTTTTGTTCTCTTGGGCTATTAGAGTCTACTTTTATCATGGTTTTCCTAATTCCCTAGAACACATATGTTGTTACCTAGAAAACATCCAGACTTTATGAAAACAAGTTTGTTTGTTTGTTGCCTAAGAAATAGAATAAAAAAAGTGACACTGCTTCACTAAACACACACACACACACACACACACACAAATTGTTTTAAGATTTTTTTTAATTAAAAATCAAGTGACAAAAAAAAATCAAGTGACTTCAACAATGCTGATAACATCTTATTGGCTTGTGACAACATTTTTTTTAAAGATTTTATTTATTTATTTGACAGACAGAGATCACAAGTAGGCAGAGAGGCAGGCAGAGAGTGAGAGGAGGAAGCAGGCTCCCGGCTGAGCAGAGAGCCCGATGTGGGGCTCGATGCGGGGCTCGATGCGGGGCTCGATCATGACCTGAGCCAAAGGCAGAGGCTTTAACCCACTGAGCCACCCAGGAGCCCCAGCCTGTGACAACATTTTACCCAGAAATGCCTGGTTACTCTTTCTGGGAATAGTTGGAAGTGACACAAATAGAAAACAACAAAAACAAATAAAACACAACTTTCATGGCTTAACGAAGAATAAATGGGTTCATACATATGAGTTATTTTCACATGAACTTGCTCAAAACAGAAAACATCAGGTTAGGGAAATAACCAGGTTTTGGTAAAATCAGCTCTAAAGAAATGATGGCTGGCTTGTTTCTGCCAGGTGGAGCAAATGATTGATCAATTAGGAGGTAAGTCCAAGTTCTAGAATATCCTGACTTCGCTGTTTGCCCCTTCTGGTCTTTCTGATTGTAATATAATTGACAAAATGTTAATCTTTCCTTCTGTAGAATCCCATATGGGGCAAGATAACCTAATATACTTCAAAGTAATCACTTTTAATCATTTCATCAGAGAGGGAAAAATTAATCTTAAAAATTATGTGTTTTTTTTAAATAATAATCACATACAACACTCTGAGCTTAGAGGTAAGCTACTGATTAATATTTCTCAAAAGTTAATATTGATTAAATTAAACATAGCTCTATATTTCTCTGTCTCCATGCCAGTTCCCTATTAACTGGAAGTGATGGTATCACAGACATTTTTTCTGGTTGGGTCCTAGAAGTAGTCAAGACACTATAGCTGAGAAATCTCTGAAAGACCACCATAGAATTCCATTTGATCCCTGAGTGGTCTTCTCTACCACCTGCCTCAATAAATCATCTATCTGTCCTTCGACCTTCCTGAGACACGTACAGCAGGTATTTCTTAAGTGTGTATGAATCTGAACAATCTTCCCTCACTGCAGATTGCTTAAAACTCTTTAGATTCCCTTCAGTGCCTGTATTTCTGGTGTGTGATGGAGAGATAGCTTCCTATTCTCCATCTCAAGCCTTCTATGCTTAGACAAAAATCTAATATTGATGGGTGCCAAAATACTCAAAATTTTGTAAGTAAAAGTTTTCCAACAATATTTTCTTTCCTGGTCCCTTCCCAGCCAGCAAAGTGTATAATACCATCATATCTGAAATGTTCATTATTTCCTCCGCAGTTATAGGCTTGAGAGGGAGAACATGGGTGAGGCTGAGTCAGGCATCAGGACATGGTACTTCAGCCCTGAAGGACAGTGGATTTACTCCTGTAAAGCATTGGAGAACCATTTTTTTAAGCAGGAGTCTTCCTTTGGGGAATGTAACCTGGAAGCAATATGAAGCATGAATTTAAAAAGGAATGTACTTAATAATAATGGTCCTAAGATTAGAAGTCAAGAGTTCAGCATTGGGGGATTTTTTTTTTTTAACTATTCAATAAAGTTGCAGTTAATGTGGGCCAGAGCTACCAAGTGAACAACAGCAGTCAATTAGGTCAAGTGCATAACCTGGTCCAACACGGAGCATAACTAAGGCCACACCAGCATAGATATGTCTGACCGGGAACTGTCACACCATCTGGAAATGATAAAATAGGAATGAATCGGTTAATCCACTAGGGTCTGTCTGGGTTCCAGGCTTCATGACAAGAAAGAAATGACCAGCAACATTTTATATATGTTCCCACATTCACACACGTTTTAGATTATTTGAGGTTAGTTTATGGCAGAAAATTCTTCATTTATGCAATCTAGCCATTTACATTACCATCACTGTTTTTCCATTAGGAAGGAGTTGGCCATAATCGTGGCAAACGTTGATCTGGAGCAAAAGGGATCACTCTTTGGGGGCCTCTGAAATAGGTCCTGTTTTCTCAACTCTTGATGTTCCCTAAATGTATTCTTGATTTTCTTTTGTGTGACCTCCATATGAGCTGGGGGGGAGCGGGAGCTAGGGCAGTAGGGTACTCACCCCTCCACAGCCTCCTGTGTGCTTCCCTTCTGTTGCCCACCATCTCCCACCACCTTCTCCTCCCCCCTCTTCTGTCACTAGCAAAGAGCTCCGTGGTTTCAAACTACCCACCAATGTGCACGAGTACATGCGTGCATACGGGTGAACACACGGTATTTGCACAAATGCACATATACACATTATACGTATGTCTGTATACATTTTGAAATTCTTTCAGCTTTCTTCTGTATTTATTATAGCTTAGCCTTGAGTGGCCCGCAGCTCTTCCCTTTGAAAATAATGATGCCTTTCTGTTTGGCATCTGTTCTCAGGCTCTTATCAGCTTCCATGCTGGATCCAAATTCTGGAAGCTTTTAGATTTCCCTGACTTTGGTCTCTTCTTTCAGACTTTTGACGTTTCTCGTTCAGTAGCCCTTCTGACAAGCCACCTAAGCCCTCCTGACTTCTCACATACTCTGCATGTGCCCCAGACGTCTCTGTGTACCCCCTACTCTTCTGTTTCTCTTTAGTCCAAACAGAGGTCACATTCCATCTTTCCAGGAATATTTAAGCTATTAGATATGGAAATTAAAGTAGATTGAAATGATTCTCTTAGGACTCCAAATTAGAGATAACCATTATTAATGAAAAAAGAAATGAATATTTTTATACTTTATGAAGGGTCCTTCAGGAAATAGGAAACATAAAATTATAACTCAAAATAGCCTCAAACCAAGAGTTCTAAAGAATTAAAATTAAATATATACGTATGTGTGTGTGTATGTATATATATATATACACATATACATTTTCCCCTCCTATAATCTTGTAATTTCTGGAATGTTTCTGAGTTGTTCATGAGATGTGTACCAGAGACAATTACCCATTTATAACCGATATATTTTACAGTGAGCATTTTACCATTTATGTCATTGAGTATGGCAATATTTGGCAACAGCTTACTTCCTGCTCTTTAAAACTGAACTTCATTGTGCACATTTTTTTCCTTTCAAAACAGGCAATCAATTTTGCCTTCACTAAGCATATTAATCATAAAGATAACAATCCATCTGATTATCTTTGGGACTCTCGGCTCTTACTGAATTTATATGAAAATCGTAAGAATGTTTCACTGTGTTTCACTGTAAATCATCAGTATGAAGTAGTTTTTATTGGTATGAGAAAGGTATTTCAACTGCTTCCCAAACTGAGTGACCAAGGAAGTTCAACATCCTGTAGGACAAAAGAAATACCCCAAAATATCAGGAATTATAACTGTGTGTAGAGCATAGAATGAAGCAGACTGTGGTGTTCAGAAGAATGTCTTAGTTACTGGGAATATGAATGTTAGTTCACAGTGTCAGTTCCCTTTTATCCCAGGTGTTTTGTTTTTGTTTTTTCTACCATATCCTGAGATTTATTGCGAAACCAAAAGGGCAGATTTATTCATATAGAGAGTGTGGTCTGTCAAAGTCCTTAATGTAAAGTCCCATAAACCTTCTGAAGCAATCGGTAAAAACCCATAGTGTCCATATGAATGTATGATAGCTTTAGTTGCTAAATTATAGATTTACTAAAATACATGGGAAGGTTATTTTTGAGAGAAATTCTTGGTTTCTATTTTTCTGATCTACCCTGTCTCATGGCTAATTAAATCAATGGACATAGTCATTTAGTCAGTGCATTCGTTATTTTTTATTTCACTGCATATTATCAAGGAAAGTAAAAGCGCTGTTATAAACCATTCTCTTATTATTCATCCCTTTAAGAAATATTGAGCCCACACTTCATGTGTGCTCCTTTGGACATTAAGATGTCACTGTATTTTCAAACGAAGGTCGAAACTTCTCCACCTCTGACTTGGATTGTCCATACTCCATGTGAAATGACCACTCTGAGCAAAAACCGGGCGGAGACGTGGCAAGTAGGCGGTCACAGTGACGCAGCTGCCCTTTCTTGATGGCGCTAGAATAGCTTCCATGGTGGGATTTTTCTGCTGGTTTCAGAACCACTCTTGTCAAAACAAACGGCCATACAAATCCCCTGTACTCTAAAGCAGCATGTCTTAACCTGTTTTCTGCTGAAACATACCAAAGTGAATGCCCGTGTGCTTCCCGCACTCCTCCTGCGGCACAGACAAGTGGGTGGTGACTTAGGCACACTTTGTGATGCCGGCTGTACACCCCCACGTCTCCCCTGGAGGAATCATCCTTGGCGGGAGGTAGCGCGGGAGCGTAGCTTTACTGTTGGGACAGCCTTGCAAGGTGTCTTACGTCTGCATTACAGAGAGTAAATCAGTTGCAGACTGCAGCAGGAGATAGACCTCATTATTGATCTCAGCACCCGTTAGACTGGGAATTCGTTTGAGACAGTTTCCCCTACGGCTAATATGAGATTGTGTGTGTGTGTGTGTGTGTGTGTGTGTGTGTGTGTGTGTGTGTGTGTTTATGCATGCATGCACACATGCACCAGGCTTGCCCACCTGCCTCTGGCTTCCTCCTGCCTCAACCTCGGGTCCACCCAATACCTCCCATCAGATACAGCCTGAGAGATGGTGACTTAACAACAAGAAGTACCTTTAAGTTTAATAGCGAATCATATTGTTAAAATGAGTCCACCATTTTCTCGAAGTATCTTTTTTCCTGCTCCTGTCTCTCCCTGTCACAGTCTCCACCATATGAGCAACCTTCTCTCTCTCCTACTTTCTTTCACTTTCTCTATGCTGATGGAGCCCTCGGGGTTTATGGAAGGGACACTGTGAGCCCTGAATGTGCTATTTCAGCCCACCTTCCTGGCAGAGGTCTTAGTTCTGCTCTGGCCATGTTGTTATGCTCTCCCACAAAGGCATGTCCTCGTGCAGTGAACAGCAATGCGCTTTTCCAACAGAGCATGCAAGGCTTGGGACTAATCTGGCACTTGTCCCCTTGTGTGTTCACTGGCTTCGCACTTTAGTTCCCCTGGTTTTAAACAACCTGCCTAAGTGGCTCACTGGGCCTGGTAAGTAATGGGTCAGTGTGCTTGGCCTGTGCACTCTATATTTTTCATCATATTGTGTACTTTATTTTTTATTAAGATTTGATTGATTGATTGATTGATTGGAGAGAGACAGAGAGTGCACATGGGAGAGGAGCAGAGGGAGAGGGACAAGCAGACCCAGCGCTGAGTGCGGAGCCCCACACCGGGCTCAATCCCACAACCCTGAGATCATGACCTGAGCTAAAAATCAGACGTTGAGGGACGCCTGGGTGGCTCAGCTGGTTAAGCAGCTGCCTTCAGCTCAGCTCATGATCCCAGCCTCCTGGGATCGAGTCCCGCATCGGGCTCTTTGCTCAGCAGGGAGCCTGCTTCTCCCTCTGCCTCTGCCTGCCTCTCTGTCTCCCTGTGCTCACTCTCTCTGTGAAATAAATAAATAAAATATTTAAAAAAAATCAGACGTTGAACACTTACCCGACTGAGCCACCAAGGTGCCCTGAAAGTATTGTGTACTTCAAATGTTGAATTTTAGAAGGGATCTGGAGAAACTAGAATGTAGAAATTTCAGAAGCAGAATATCATATATGAGTTACAGACTGGCATACAGATTCTGAGGTCTATTGTTGCTGCTTTCTCTTAGAAGATGCTTTCTTGCTGTGTGCTCACAAGGTGGAAGGACCAAGAGTTATTTTTATGTTCCCGAGGGCTCTACCCTCATGAGCTAATCACCTCTGGAAGGCCCCACCTCCAGATTTCATCACATTTCAGTGTATGAAACTGGGAGGGGAGACACAAACATTCAGTCTGTGGCATGACATGTAGCCACTATTACAGTGTCATACAGAAGAATTTCTCCTCTCTAAAGTCCCCTGTGTGCCACTCATTTATCTCTTCTTCCCCCCAACCCCTGGCAACCACTGAGCATTTTCCTGTCTCCACAGTTTTGCATTTTCCAGAATATCATATAGTTAGAATCTGGCAATACGTAGCCTTTTCAGATTGACTATTTTTTTTTTCACTCAGTAATATGTGTTTAAGATGGTGCTGAGAATATTCTGGTTATAAAAAAGAACAATTAATACTGTTCATTTTTTACAGGATTGTATGACAAAGATATCACCTGTAATGATTAGCTGACTCCACGGGTGACACCCAAGAATAATACATTTATTAAAATTTTAGGAACACTTTCTTAACTTCTCGAAGGGATTGTGCGGCAGAACGCATTGAATTCAGAAGATAAATATGCCGCGTCTTCCCAGAGTGCTCATTTCATTTGAATACCTGGAGGAAGTTTTTTTATATTAGAAAAAAGCACGGATATATTCTGTAGTAGAATAGAGAATTTTCATTAGATAAAACAAGAGACTTAAGAGAAATGCTGAGCGTGTGGAGAACTGCTTCTGGCTAAGAGCCTATTTAGACTCCCCTAGGGATGCAAGTTCGTGTTCCTCTTGCATCAGAAATACTTCAGTGGAAAATTTAAGAAGTGATTCAGAGGCATTCGGTTTAAAACAAGATACATTTTGGTGGTTAGAGAGTATCTTAGGTCGGGTTCCCAGGGAAGTGGACCCTGAGGCACAGACTCCTATGCAGAAAGCTGACTAGAAATCCTCCCAGCAGCAAGCCCCGTGAAGCAAAAGGAGTGGGACTGGGCAGAAGGGCGAGGCAGGTGCAGTAGGGGCCTCAGCCCATGTCACCGGGCTCTGGAACCGCACTGGCCCTTTCAGAGATGTCCCTCACTGAGGCACAGGTCCTGGGCCATTTTATGCCCAGTGCACCAGTCAGCGAATGGAGCTGTTCCCGGGAGGGAAGTTCCCGAGGCTGGACTCAGCTGTGAGTTGTCTGAAAAACCTCTCGACACCTATGGGATAGAATGCCTTGATCTTGGTGGAGGAACCTGGGCTGCCCGAGACAGAGTCCACAAAAGGCACCGCAAGCCCACCAACTTCCTTGTAAAGAAGGACCTAGAACAAATGAGTTCTGAATACCTTTTCCTTTAAAGAATTCTGAAATAATGGAATCGCTACCTCCCAATGAAAGAGATTATTTTATATTTGTGTATCCAATGTAAAGAAAAATGTAAAGGAACACACACACACCCTTCTGAACAGGAGAGAAGTATACGGAATTTGTTCCTGTCTTGGAATATGGAAAATTAATTCCTTCATGGTTTTTTTTTTTTCAGTTCATAAAGATAAAAGTTCAACGCAGAAAATATTTTAGGAAAAAATCAAATTAAGAATGTCTGCCTTGGGGCGCCTGGGTGGCTCAGAGGGTTAAGCCTCTGCCTTCGGCTCAGTCATGATCTCAGGGTTCTGGGATCGAGCCCCACAACGGGCTCTCTGCTCACCAAGGAGCCTGCTTCCCTCTCTCTCTCTGCCTGCTTGTGATCTCTTCCTCTCTCTCTCTCTGTGTCAAATAAATAAATAAAATATTTAAAAAAAAAGAATGTCTGCCTTTCCTTAAATGTGAGGTTAATCTAATGTGTGTGTGTGTGTGTGTGTGTAAAGGTATAAAAACTTAAATCCAATTTTCTTTCTAAGTTTGAGTTTCTGATATACTCGTGGGAGCATACAACTCTCTCTGCCGCTCTAACCTGTCAGTCGTTACGTAAGAACAAGGTAGCAGTGTCTCCAGTTCACTATGCTGGTTTCCATGGAAGGTTCCCTCAAATATATGGCTTTCCCCACAGAGTTTGAGTCTAAATATATCCCAGATATATTACCACTAGTGAGTGAATCAGGGGGAAGAGGAAATGTCAGATTTTGTTTTGTTTTGTTTTGTTTTTAATAAATTCACATCACCATCCTAATGCATAAAACAAATTATTCTTATATATACTACATAATTAAATTCTTACATAATCTCACATATATTACATATAATATATAATCTACATCTTATATATAATAATGTAATTATAATTATATATGTTTTTTCATTTTATTTCATTTTATTTCTTTTCAGTGTTCCAGAATCCATTGTTTATGCACCATACCCAGTGCTCCATGCAATATGTGCCCTGCATAAAACCCATCACCAAGGTCACCCAACCCCCACTCCCCTCCCTTTCCAAACCCTCAGTTTGTTTTTCAGAGTCCATAGTCTCTCATGGTTTGTCTCCCCCTCCAATTTCCCCCAACTCACTTCTCCTCTCCGTCCCCCAGTGTCTTCTGTATTTTTCCTTATGCTTCGCAAGTAAGTGAAACCAAATGATAATTGACTCTCTGCTTGACTTATTTCACTCAGCATAATCTCCTCCAGTCCTGTCCATGTGGATACAAAAGTTGGGTATTCATCCTTTCTGATGGAGGCATAATACTCCATTGTATATATGGACCATATCTTCTTTATCCATTCGTCCACTGAAGGGCATCTTGGATCTTCCCACAGTTCGATGACTGTGGCCATTGCTGCTATAAACATTGGGGTACAGGTGGCCCTTCTTTTCACTACATCTGTATCTTTGGGGTAAATACCCAGTAGTGCAACTACAGGGTCATAGGATAGCTCTATTTTTAATTTCTTAAGGGATCTCCACACTGTTCTCCAAAGTGGCTGCACCAACTTTCATTCCCACCAACAGTGTAAGAGGGTTCCCCTTTCTCCACATCCTCTCCATCACTTGCTGTTTACTGTCTTGTTAATTTTGGCCATTCTGCCTGGTGTAAGGTGATATCTCAATGTGGTTTTGATTTGAATCTCCCTGATAGCTAATGATGATGAATATTTTTTCATGTGTCTATTACCCATTTGTATGTCTTCTCTGGAGAAGTATCTGTTCATGTCTTCTGCCTATTTTTTGACATGATTATCTGTTTCATGTTTGTTGAGTTTGAGGAGTTCTTTATAGATCTTGGATATCAGCCCTTTGTCTGTAGTGTCATTTGTGAATATCTTCTCCCATTCTGTGGGTTGCCTCTCTCTTTTGTAGACTGTTTCCTTTGCTGTGCAGAAGCTTTTGATCTTGATGAAGACCCAAAAATACATTTTCGCTTTTGTTTTCTTTGCCTTCGGAGACATATCTTGAAAGATGTCAAAGAGGTTACTGCCTATGTTCTCCTCTAGGATTTTTTTTTAAACACATATTCTTTTTTTTTTTTTTTCAAGATTTTATTCATTTATTTGACAGACAGAGATCACAAGTAGGCAGAGAGGCAGGCAGAGAGAGAGGAGGAAGCAGGCTCCCTGATGAGCAGAGAGCCCGATGCAGGGCTCGATCCCAGGACCCTGGGATCATGACCTGAGCCGAAGGCAGAGGCTTAACCCACTGAGCCACCCAGGCGCCCCTCCTCTAGGATTTTGATAGATTCCTGCCTCACATTGAGGTCTTATATCCATTTCAAGTTTATCTTTGTGTATGGTGTAAGAGAATGGTCGGGTTTCATTCTTCTACACATAGCTGTCCAATTTTCCCAGCACCACTTATTGAAGAGACTTTTTTCCACTGTATATTTTTTCCTGCTTCGTCAAAGATTATTTGACCATGGAGTTGAGGGTCCATATCTGGGCTCTCTACTCTGTTCCACTGGCTCTCTACTCTGTTTTTGTGCCGGTACCATGCTGTCTTAGTGATCACAGCTTGGTAGTAAAGCTTGAATTCAGGCAACATTTGGTTTTCTTTTTCAACGAATTTCCTTAGCAATGTGGGGTCTCTTCTGTTTCCATACAAATTATAGGATTGTTTGTTCCAGTGCTTTGAAAAATGTCAGTGGAATTTTGATTGGGATGGCTCTAGGCAGTATAGACATTTTAACAATGTGTATTCTTCTGATCCATGAGCATGGAATGGTCTTCCATCTTTTTGTGTCTTCTTCAATTTCTTTCATAAGTGTTCTGTAGTTTCTCGAGTACAGATTCTTTACCTCTTTGGTTAGGTTTATTCTCAGGTATCTTATGGTTCTTGGTACTCTAGTAGATGGAATCGATTCTCACATTTCCCTTTCTATATTTTCATTCCCAGTGTATAAGAAAGCAACTGATTTCTGTATATTGATTTTGTATCCTGCCATATTACTGAATTGCTGTATGAGTTCTAGTAGTTTAGGTGTGGAGTCATTTGGGTTTTCCATATAAAGTATCATGTCATCTGCAAAGAGAGAAAGTTTAACTTCTTCCTGGCCAATTTGAATACCTTTTATTTCTTTTTGTTGTCTGATTGCTATTGCTAGGACTTCTAGTATTATGTTGAACAACAGTGGCAAGAGTGGATATCCTTGTCATGTTCTTGATCCCACGTATACGTGGGAGCATATATAACTCTCTATGCTGCTCTGACCTGTCAGTCGTTAAGAACAAGATAGCAGTGTCTCCAGTTTAATATGCTGGTTTCCATGGAAGGTTCCCTCAAATATATGGCTTTCCCCATAGAGTTTGAGTCTAAATATATCCTAGATATATTACCTCTAGTGAGTGAATCAGGGGGAAGAGGAAGTGTCAGATTCTGTTTTGTTTTTTTTTTTATAAATCACATCACCATCTTAATACATAAAACAAATTATTCTTATATAATTATATAATTAATTACCATTCTTACATAATCTCACATATACTACATATAATATACAATTTACATCTTATATATAATTATGTAATTTTTATATCATATACCTTCTATATAAGATATATATAATTTTACATATAATTTAAATAATTTATGAGTAAAAGTTATTTTAAAACGTAAAGAACACGGAACTATTCCTGAACTGGTCCCCACTATTATGTATTTTTTTCTCTCTTTATATACTGATGATTCACCCATCAACTACTGTCAGAGAGACAGTATGAAGTGTAAGGACCATTCTACTAGTAATGTTCCAGCAAATTAGTGCACTTATGTATATTCTCATGTATTTCTGACCTCTGGAAATTGCAGCAAGTCAGCAGTCTTTTTTAATGCTTTAGGTTTTGACTGATAGCTGATTTTAACCATTTCTGCAGAATAGTTTCATGTGCTAATAATTTATTAAACTAGTATTATGTCTTTGGGCCCTTAAAATTTATGGGCTTCCGGGTCCTCATTTGTAAAAGAAGTCGGTTTGGGTTTGAACCACATTATCTTCGGGATGCCTGCTAGTGCAGTATCTTGCCATCCAGTATGACTTTGTTGGCATTTTACATATGGTAGCACGTGACCTTTGAGCTGTCATCAAGACCCAGGGGCAGAGAGGAGTGTGATAGAGCCATAGTGGAGATCTGCTTCTGTGACCCCGTCCTGACCAGGGTCTCAGGAGCCAAATTTCCCAAGTGGAGCCACAGAATGTTTATAAACTTCCTACTGGTAGAATGACAATTCCCTTCACAAAATTTGAAAATTGTGAATGCAGCTTTCCAAAATGCTTACCTGACTGCATAAAATATGTTTACTCTTGAGGAAAATCTGATTTAGTGGTCAAATTTAAGACTGATGAACCAAAATTTCTTCTTTAATTTGAAAGTGTCCTTTTTTTAAGAATGTTGTTTCTGAGGTCAAGAAGAGACATCTTCTCTAATAGCACCTGGATGTTTTGTAGAGCTCCTGTCATTCCTAATTGAAGATTAATTTACTTAAATTACCATAATTTTTCATTTTTACCCAGGAATAAATGTATCCTATAATGTTTCAACAGCGGACAGAGCAATAATTCTCCTAATACGGAAATGACTTTCTTTCTGTTTAGGTCCCATGACACCCTGGCCATCACCCTGTGAAGTCAATCAATTTTCTTGTATCTACACACTCCAGTGTGTCCCTCTCTCGGGGAAATGTAATGGTCAGGAAGACTGCAGAGATGGCTCTGATGAAATGGATTGTTCTCTCAGCCCCCCTCCTCAGCGCTGTGGTAAAATGGAGTTCCAGTGCTCGCGCGACGAGTGTATCCCATCCCTCCTGCTGTGCGATGGAGTGCCCGACTGTCACTTTAATGAAGATGAATCCAGCTGCTGTGAGTTATTTTCACTAACTCGGTGTGCTAGGGAAGAAATGCAGTTTGGAAATTAAAAAGAGAGCTTGACGGATGAAACAAAGTTCTCTAGAGTCTTACCTTGATTTTCTCATCAGTTACATAGTTGCTTGTATTATGTTGCTAAACAAAGCATGTAGGCCTTGCTTAGCATTTTTAAAATTAACTTATAATGTATTATTTGTTCCAGGGGTATAGGTCTGTGATTCATTCAGTCTTACATAGCACCCAGCACTCACCACAACACATACCCTCCCCATGTCCATCACCCAGTCACTCCATGCCCCCAAAATCCCCTTCCCCCCAGCAACCCTTGGTTTGTTTCCTGAGTTTAAGAGTCTTTTACAGTTTGTCTCCCTCTGTTGTTCTGTCTTATTTCATTTTTTCCTCTCTTCCCCTATGACCCTCTGTCTGTTTCTCAAATTCCTCAAATCAGTGAGATCATGTGATAATTGCCTTTCTCTGATTGACTTATTTGACTTAGCATAATACCCTCTCGTTCCATCCATGTTGTTGCAAATAGCAAGAGTTCATTTTTGATGGCTGCATAGTATTTCATCATATATATCTATATATAGATATATATAGATATATACCAGATCTTCTTCATCCATTCATCTGTCAATGGGCATCTAGACTCTTTCCATATTTTGACTATTGTGGACATTGCTGCTATAAACATTCAGGTGCACGTGCCCCTTCGGATCACCACATTTGTATCTTTGGGGTAAATACCCAGTAGTGCAATTGCTGGGTCGTAGGCTACTCTATTTTCAACTTTTTGAGGAGCCTTCATTCTGCTTTCCAGAATAGCTGCACCAGCTTGCATTCCCATGAAGAGTGTAGGAGGGTTCCCCTTTCTCCGCATCCTCGCTAGCATCTGTCATTTCCTGACTTGTTAATTTTAGTCATTCTGACTGATATGAGGTGGCATCTCACTGTGGTTTTGATTTGTATTTCTCTGATGCCAAGTGATGTCCACAGTAGCCAATCAATATGGCTTTTGTCCACAATAGCCAAACTATGGGAAGGGTCCAGATGTCCATCGACAGATGAATGGATGAATAGTGCCATATAAGCACTATTTCATGTGTCTGTTGGCCATTTGGATGTCTTCTTTGCAGAAATGTCTGTTATGTCTTCTGCCCATTTCTTGATTGGGGTATTTGCTCTTTGGGTGTTGAGTTTAAGTTCTTTATAGATTTTTGATTTTTGGATACTAGCCTTTTATCTAATATGTCATTTGCAAATATCTTCTCCCATTCTGTCAGTTGTCTTTTGGTTTTACTATTTCCTTTGCTGTGTTTACTTAGCATTTCTGGAAAAATTCTGTTTGTAGTCACACTAATCTCTGTTAAATTTACCTGACATCCTTGTTTATTTACATCTGAGCCATTCATGTGGAGAATGTGCCTATGTATTTTTTATGTTTTTTGTTGTTGCTAATTCCATGTGTCACCATGCAAAATTGTTACAGTATTATGGACTACATTTCTTATGCTGTACTTTTCATCCCCATGACTTATTTATTTTATAACTGGAAGTTTGTACCTCTTAATCCCCTTGAATGATATTGTTTACCCCACAACCCCTCTCCTCTCTGGTAGCCACCAGTTTGTTTCTGTGTTTATGATTCTATTTTGGTTTTTGCTTGTTTTTAAGATTACCCATAGGAGTGAAAACATATGGTACATGTCCTCCTTTGTCTGACTTAACTCACTTAGCATAATACCCTCTCCATCCATTCATACTGTTACAAGTGGTAGGATTTCATTCTTTTTTGGCTGTATAATATTCCATTGTCTGTGTATGTTATGTGAGTGTGTGTGTGTGTGTGTGTGTGTGAGAGAGAGAGAGAGACATCTTCTTTATCCATTCATATATTGATGGTTGCTTGATTTCCATATCTTGGATATTATATAAGGCAGTAAACATAGGAGGGCATATATCTTTTTGAATTAGTGTTTTGTTTTCTTTGTACAAATACTCAGACATGGAATTTCTAGATCATCTGATAGTTCTGTTTTTAATTTTTTTGAGGAACTGCTGTAGTATTTCTTGTTTTTATTGTTTTTTTTTGTTTTGTTTTTATCATGGCTGCACCATTTTACATTCTTACCAATAGTACACAAGTGTTCCTTTTTCTCTACATGCTAAACACCACTTGTCACTTCCTGTCTTTGACACTAGCCATTCTTACAAGTGTGTGGTGATATCTCTTTGTAGTTTTGATTTGTATTTCCCTGAAGATGAATGATGTTGAGCAAATTTTCATGTTTCTGTTGGCCATCTGGATGTCTTCTTTGAAAAAAAAATGTCTCTTCAGGTCCTCTGCCCATTTTTTTTTAAAGATTTTATTTATTTATTTGACAGACAGAGATCACAAGTAGGCAGAGAGGCAGGCAGAGAGAGAGGAGGAAGCAGGCTCCCCGCTGAGCAGAGAGCCAGATGTGGGGCTCGATCCCAGGACCCTGGGATCGTGACCTGAGCCGAAGACAGAGGCTTTAACCCACTGAGCCACTCAGGTGCCTCTCTCTGCCCATTTTTAATTAGATTACGTGTGTGTGGGTGATTGTTTGTGCAGTTGTTTGTTTTGGATAATAAGCTCTTATCAGGTACATCATTTGCAAATATCTTTTCCCATGTAGTAGGGGTTTGTTGTTGTTGTTGTTGTTTTGTTTTTGTTTTTTGGTTTTGCTGATAGTTTCTTTGTGTAAAAGCTTTTTAGTTTCATGTACTCCAAATTGATAATTTTCACTTTTGTTTCCTTTGCCTGGGGAGACAAATCCAGAAAAATAAGGCCAACGTCCAAAAGTTTACTGCCTATGTTTTCTTTTAATTGTATGTTTCAGGCCTTACATTTAGGTCCTTAATCCATTTTGACTTTATGTGTGTATATGGCGTAAGTGCTCCGGACTCACCCCTTTGCATGTAGCCATCCAGTTTTTTAGCACCGTTAATCGAAGAGACTGTCTTTTCCCCAGTGTGTATTCTTGTCTCCCTTGTCATGAATTAATCGCCTTATGTGCATGCTTATTTCTGAGTTCTGTTCTATTCCATTGATCTGCGTGGGTGATTTCTGTTGGTTCTATACTACTTTGACTACTGTAGCTTTGTATTATAGTTTGAAATTTGGGATTGTGATGCTTCCAGCTTTGTTCTTTCTCACGATTTTGACTATTTGGAGTCTTTTGTGGTTCCTACAAATTTTAGGATTATTTGTTCTAGTTTTGTGGAAAATACTATGGGTATTTTGATGGGGATTGCATTGAATATGTAGATTGCTTCGAATATTTTGGACCTCTTAGCAGTATTAATTCTTCCAATCCATGAGCATGATACATCTTTCCATTTGTGTTGTTTTCAGTTTCTTTCATCAACATCTTACAGTTTTCAGCATACAGATTTTTCACCTCCTTGGTTAAATTAATTTTTAGATATTTTTTGATGCAGTTGTATATGGGACTTGTTACCATTTTGACAAATGTTTTTGGAAATGGATCGAGGACATGTAGGTAAACTTTCTTTCCAATGTAAGTATTTATGAAGCTGGCTCAAGCAAAGGGCTATAGGCAAATATTCATTTTAATGGACCTAGACCTAGACCAACTACCTGGGTCTGTATGTCAGTAAGAGTTCATGGAATAGTAAATCCTAAGGACAGGGGTTTGGATATCCTTCTTATCACTTACTACATGTTCAGGCTTGGGAAAGTTATTAGAACCAGGCTTATCATCCGCGTAATATTACCTTTTAGAGCTATGAGGATTTGAGAGAATATATGGACAATCCTTAGCCTGGCATTCAAAACCTTCCACTTTCATTATAACTAACCTATTCATATAAGGAAGGGAGAGTATTGGTTAAGAAGTAATTACACCAATCATTAAGGTGAACACAAAAGCATAGTGAGTCAAAGCACCACTACCATCTCATTTAATTATTTGTATGCTTGGTGTTATATTATGCTGTATTCTATATTTGGCATAGGTTGCAGTGATAGGGCTATGCAAACTACCTGTTAATGACCACTTTTCTTTTTTAAGTAGTAAAAACCATCTTGGAATGTAACTATCAGAGGGGACAGTGAAAGAAATGTAAGGCTATTTCAGTGTCTTATTTAGAGTGGGCATCAGGAATTATAACTATCAGAAAAGGAGTACAGATGAATGCAAGAAAGGGGAGATAGCGTTTGGATGTTTAAAGTTTTCAGTCATAAATAAGTGAATTTTGTTTCCTAGTTTAGACTTAGAGATTGGTTTTCCATTTCCATGTTATTTCCTACACGTATATTCTTTCTGTAATAAAGCCAGCTTGTCAAGTCCTGTAACATTTTCTTAGAGGAAGGTAAACAAATGGAAGTGAATAAAGAAGAGAAAGCCTGCCAAATAATTTATCCCTATTCCCATCAGGGCTCTAATGTAATTTGGTTGAAAGAAATCTTAGTAAGTTCAATAGAGTCATATGACACTTGATTTCAAATAAGAATGCTATTTAAATAGGAGCTTATGAAAGTACAGTATCCTTATACTTTGAGACACTCTTTGGAAACTTGGTGTTTAATGATGGAGTCACATATGAAATTCTGCTCCTGAAGGGAAATAAGCCCATGCTAGGAATAGACTGGTATCATGAGAGTATCGCTTCTATCCATCTCTAATATATTTGATTAAGTTGTGAGTCTCTAAGGAAAACTGTATGAAAATAAACTAGGGGAAAAAATGCTAGGGCAAATTTATAGGATAAAAATACCTAATGATGACAGTTTACCAAAAGATTAAAGACATACTAGTTTTTTTGTTTGTTTGTTTTGCTGGGTTTACCTATTGATTTAGAATGGTAATTTTTAAAAAATTCAGTCATTTCTTCATTCACAAACTCTCATTAAGAATGTAATCTATGCCATATATTATATGGGCATTGATGATAGATGGATATGTTATTAGACCAACTCGGGTTGTAGATACATTATATGTTACTGAAGGTGATAGTCAAGAATAAAATGTGAGAAGTATTGTGACAGATAAACACAGTGTTATTGACTGTGTAGGGTGCTTCCTAACAGTGGTGCTAGGGAATCTGTGAATTTTAATAAGAAAAGTGATTGCAGGGGCAAATTTAGAAAGGTAGTAGTCATTAGGCAAGTGAAACAGAGGTGCTTGATTCCACTAAAGAATGGTCTGGAAATAGAGAAAAAGTTGTTTGCCTGAAGCAAATTTTGTATAACTGGAGTGGGATTTGTGGTGAGAAATGTAGAAATAAGTCTGGAGAGATAAGCAGGGACTAGGTCTTGAAGAGTCCTTCCTCACCCATCATACCACCGCCACCCACTGTTCAGGTAGTAGGCGGAATGTGCTGGAGTGAGGGGCTGGCTAGGAGATGTCACAGGAGTTGATTGAGGAACAATGTGAAGGAAAGATTTTGATTAGACTTTAGAGATGGTCAGGTGAGGAGGAAGAGAAAGTAACCAACAATAGTTTCTATGTTTCTGATTTGAGCAATAGACAGCAAATTTGCCCTTTCCTGAGCTGAGGAAAACAGGAAGAGAAGCACCTCTGAGGGGAAGATTATGGCTTCATTTTTAAACATGTGTTGATTTTGGTATTTATGGCATATTCACATGGAGATACTCAGAATATATTCAGAATGGATATGTGGAGCTCAGGAAAGAGATAAAGCAATTTATGTGAAGCACATGGCCTTCAGTATACAGGCTTGAAGCTGTGGGTGTGGGTGTGGAGGAGATAACATAGAGAGGAAGACAAAGGTGGAGGACAGTTAAGAAAAAAACAAAACACTTAAAAGACACTGAGATGTGGTCACAGGCACAAGAGGACAGCAAAAGGAGAGTGATAGCCATAAATGAAATGTCGAAAGTCTTAAATATGAAGAGTATTCACAGGTTAGAATGTTTTTGAGAGATCATGTAAGAGTAGGCCTAAAAACTATGGATTGGGAAAAGCATAGCAAAAGTCCTGGTGACCTTGGAAAGGGAACTTGCTGTGGACAGGAAGGGCAGAATTCTGAAGCCAATCTTTTATAGAGAAAATAGTCAAAGAGAGAAATCAACCGTGGACTCTTTCAAGAAGCTGGCACTTAGACTGTGATGTAGAACAAAATAAAAGGATTTTTGTTTTGATTTTTAAGTTGGTTGGTTTTGAGAGCCTTGCACACATTTAAATGTTGGTAGGAATAAGGATTCTGAAGTGGTTATAATTTAAACAGGGAAATCAATAGAAAATGGTATGTAAAGGCCTTTTAATCTTGCAAAAATAAATGTTCTAGTGATAAGAATGTTTATGCTGAAAAGAAGTAAAAAAAATTCATATAAATAAAAAAAAACAACTATAATATATAATTTAAATATAAGCCAGAAAGATGAGGGATGATATAATAAACTGTCTTACTATTTCATTAGAAGAAATTCATTTTTAAAAAATGATGATTATTCCCCCCAGCCAACGGGAGCTGTTCTGATGGTGCGTTGATGTGCACTTCCTCTAACAGCTGTATCCCAGTTGACAAGCGCTGTGATGGTTTGGTCGACTGCATGGATTTCCAGCCTGATGAGTCCAGCTGCACAGGTACTCTATTTCCATTAACATATTCTTTACAATATAAGCCAGTAACTTAACCCTGTAGATGATAAAAATAACAAAACTTGAAATTCTAAATAATTGCCAAATATGGAATAATTGGATTTCTATTATTGGTTTAGGTCAGGAAGAATATTAACATTAACATATAAAAAGCTTATAAATATATAATATATAACATATATAATATATATAAATATATAATGAACTCATGCTTATTCTGTATAAATGAATGTTCCCCAATGAAGAAAAATCAAACACTAAATTTTAAGTTAATAAAACTTAAAGTTATTAGTATTTGATAATCTCTTTGATGCAAATTGCTTGGTTTCTAAAATAAGGAAACAATCTAACATGTTATTAATTTTTTAATTATAATTTTCCCACTTCTTTATTTGCATGATCTAGTAATGTTTAAAAGTCAGTTTATTAAGCTTTAGACTGACTTTTAAACATTTTTCTCTCCTGACCCTGGAATATTTATTAGAGCTGATAATGTATGTTTGTGATTATACTTTTATCAGAACTGCTTTAAAATTCTCTAATTTATTATAGCACATTGCTAACATCTCTCCTGGATAATTGAACTTTTATTTCACACAGGAGATATATGAAATAATAGATAAGTAGGGGCAATATAAATCTCTCACAAGGAAAATACAAAGTCATAATAAAAGATATATTCAATTATATTTTCTAAATAAATTGGAGATATTTAATACCAAAACTAGGTGAGAATATATTCTTTGTATCTTTCAAGAGCGCAGACTATTATGAGATAAGTGACAAAAGCATGATAATTATAATCAGATCACAGTGCAAGAAAGTCTTATTTTTTGTGCTGCTGAAATGAATACTCACAGAGCACTGAATTTTATGAGTACAAAAGGAAATCAAGAAGCGAGCAAATCTGGTCCCATAAAATATGCAAAGATGAACGGTCTCTGCCATTATTTCTGTACCAGGCATGCTTATACATCAGATTGATACACAAAGGAAATGCTTTCACTTTCTTTCCAGAGTAAGAAAAATATAAACAAGATAGTTTCAGTCTTTGAAACTATTAAGACAAAGCACTGATATCCAGTACCCAAATTTATTTGCATAAAGGTGAGATTTTTGTTCAGGATAGTCCTCAGTGAGAACAAATATACCATAACATGTGATGGGTCATTGTCTGACTTTATGTATTTTACTTTTATCATTCATCCTGACAACGTGGAGGTAGTAACAGAGAGCACATTCTGGTTGCCCCATCTAGTTGAGTCATTCAGCAATTCATTCACAGTTCATTTGCACGTCATACTGCCCCAGCTACTAGGTTTCAGTAATATAAAGAACTAGTGAAACAGTTTTCAGAAATAAAATTCACATTATATTTTTTGTTCTCTATATTTTCTGTGCTTTTTAGTTTGTCAAAGAGATATGATGAAGTCAATGCTTTTGTGTTTAAGAATGTGTCTCGGCTTCATCCACACTAAGAGGTGTCAGTGCCCATGACACCTTCCTCTTTCTTTCCAAGCATCATATCCCTTTATGGATAGCATTTCATAGATTTTATGAGCCCAATCCTGACAGCATCCAATAATGTCCCTGGTTGCACAGCACGCAGTGAGCATGTGGTCTCCCCTCACCTGAGGTGTAAGTCATTAACGGGAACATTGACCTCAGGCACTATGTAAGTGTTGCAGGGTAAGTACATTTCAACAAGGCCGAGTGTTCCCAAGTTATGTTAGAAAGGCATATTATTTTCAAGTTTTGGTTGCTTATGCAGCAGAAAGTTATTGAACAGAATGTGGAGGGCTTAATTTAAATTAGGAGTTTTTTCCAGTCATCTGTTCGTGGAGGTTAATGAAAGTTATGTTAAAGTGATACTATAATTATGATAATCATCCTTTGAAGTAGAATAAGGAAAAGGCATCAAAAATATAAAGTTGTAGGGATGCCTGGGTGGCTCGGTCAGTTAAGCAACTGACTTCAACTCAGGTCATGACCTGGGGGTCCTGGGATCAAGCCCTACACCAGGCTCTCTGCCCAGTAGGGAATCTGCTTCTCCCCCTCCCCCTGCCCCCCCCTTCCCCAACCGCTCATGCTCATCCTCTCTCTCAAATAAATAAATAAATAAAACCCTTGAAAAAATGAGGTTTTAGGATGGGATATTATGAATACAATTTAATATGTTTAATAATAATAATAGTAATGCCTAATAATATTTTAGAAGATTTTATTTTTATTAAATTCTTTAAAAAATGTAATCCCAGTGCTCTCAACATGCAGAGTTATATTAGTGTCAGGGGTACAGTACGGTGATTCATCACGGCTGTGCCTCACTCCATGCTCGCTTTGATAAGTGTGCGCTTCATCCCCTTCACCTCTTTCACCCACCCCCCTCCACCTCCCTTTTGCTCTATTTTAAATGAATACCCTCTGTTAGAGTTACTGTTCTTTCCAACAAGAACATTTTTTACTCGAAGCGTACACCAAACCAAAGCACTATAGAGTAGAGCTATGCCAGATTTCTAAGCCATAGTTAATCTTCCCTGCAGTCCCTGTGCTGGGATTTCAAGATAAAGAGAACAGTCTGTGCCCACTGGGTATTTGGTTTACTGCACCAAGCCATTTGGTTTTCTGGAAGATTCTTAGATCCATGTAGCGCCTGAAACTACAGGCAAGTTATTGCAGGTGTGTATATCCAATCCATGACAGTGCATAAATACTGTACCCTCAAAGAAGTTCATGATCATAGTATCAAGAACAGCAAGGAGGTTATACAGAAATTCTGACCTGAATAGCAGATCATTTGACATTTTTAAAACAATAGACTTTAGGTGTTAGAGGACTGGAATTTAGTTCAATATCTGTTGCTCCTTTGCTATGAACTTGAGCAATTTATATTATTAGCCAGTTTCCTTCTCTGTGAAAAAGGATCTCTATGAATATACCACATAATGCTATGAGGATTAAATGAGGTAATGCCAGTAAAACTCTTAAGACAGTCTTGACACAGATCAGGTCTTCAGTAAATGATAGTGGTAGTGGTGCTCATAATGGTACAGGCCAGAAGGAAAGGAAAAGCTGGAGAGAGCATTGGTAATAGAAATTAGGTTTCATGGGCAGTTTAAACAATCCCCAAATACAGAGAGCTGGCTGAGAACAATTATTTAATACGTTATGCATACCTAACTCACTAGTTTAGAAATGTTACAAATACCTTTCACTTTATCTTCTCAGCAGCCCTAGGAGGCAAGGTGATAGACATAATTCTCACTTTAAACATGAGAAAGCTTAGACTTAAACCACTTAGTACAAAGTTACAAAACCCATTAACTGAGCAGGTGTCAATGAGGGAGAACCAGGACTCACGTGACTGTCAGTCTTCTCAGCAGTCCACTGTACAAGAGCTCTCACTTCCTAGGCCTCCCGCTGAATCGTACTGGCCTCCAGATACATGTCATAATAACCAATGCAGGAGGGCACAAGGCGGCGAGACACTGATGTGGCTTAGGAGCCTGAGGTTCTCCTATCAACCCCATAGACCCCGACTTGCCATTTGAGAGCTGCTTATATCCTGGGAGTGTTTAATCTCTTCATTGCTAACTAGGCATAGACCCCTCCCTGCCCATTTCAGCTGTTCCCTACTTTTAAATTGTTTTGAGTAAAGTAAAGGTGAGAGTATGTTGTACTGTGTCTTTCCATTCTTATGGATAAAGAACCTGTGGAGGTCATCCCCAAACAGTCTCTCTTCCAAAACACTGAGTTTAACTCCTTGCTCTGGCCAGTGCTTCCTTTCCACTGTGCTCCATTATCCAGTGTAATAAAATGCATATTTAAATTTCCACAGCTTTATTTTGATGTAAAGCAAGCCTGTGTTTTACTCTCAGCAATCAAGGTAAATACTAATAACCCCAAGGGGGAGAAATATGCAGCTATGTGTATTTTGATGTTCTGTAATATCAGACACTCTACAGTTTTTTTTTTCTTATAAAAACAAAGCCCTTATGTGAGGATGACTGAAATTGTACTTAAGACCAAACATAACCATAAAATGGTTTATCTGAAAGGTTTCTAGCTATTTATGCTTTATCATGCTGGTGGGCTGTTTTTAGTCAAACCAGGTAATTTCTTGTTTAGGAAGGAAATTTCACATCTGTTGTGTTCAGCTGAGCATGCCCGAAAGCCTGAGGAGTGTAGCTGTACCCCCATCTTTAGTACCACACTCCCATGCTGTAATTAAATAGGGAGGAGGAGGGAAGGCAAGATTGGAACTATAGCTGACCGTTAAGTAGCACAGGTTCAAGCTGTGAGGCTCCACTTATAGGCAGAGTTTTTACAGGAAAGTACTGGAAATGCAGTTGCTCTTCCTTTGATTTCCCTAATAGCATTTTCTTCTCTCTAGCTTCCTTTATTGCAGAAACACAGTATATGATACACATCATATATAAAAGATATGTTCACCAACTGTTTATATTATCACCAACTGTTTATATAAAAGATATGTTCACCAACTGTTTATATTATCAGTAAGGCTTCCAGTCAACAGTAGGCAATTGGTAGTTAAGTTTCGGGAGAGTTCAAAGTTATCCATGGGTTGTTAACTGTGCGAGGTCAGTGCCCCAAGCCCCCACGTTGTTTAGGGACTAACTACATCCCTGGAAGAGCAAATCACTGGAAATCTTTGAGAGCAAAAAAAACCACCAAACATGTGGTATATTGCAAATTTGTTCCCACACTGCAACCTTCTTCCTTCCCTCCCTATTTTTCCTCTTTCATACTCCCTCTTCTGCCCCCTTTCCAGTGTTCAGTGACTGACTCCACAATCTGACTCTCTCTAGTTGCCCTTCAAAGTTCTCCGAGGGATATTTTCCTACATGGCATTTTTGCTTCTCCTTATTACTTTTCTGCTATTGTTCATTACCATCATCCTTTCCCTACCCAAGTAAATTGTTTTTCTTTCTGCTAAGGTTACTCTGCTCCTGTGAAGTCAAAGACTGTACCTTTGTGACCCCATGACACCCAATAAAATGATCTCAAGTGATTTTTGAGGGGCAAGCCTGAAAACTGATGATAGCTGAAAGGCAGAGGAAGAAATCCAAAGCTTCAAATCCATGCCCTAGCCTGTATTTTATCTGAGCTTCAGACCTGCAAATAATATTGCCCAAGGAATACTTCCACTTCGATGTCTCCTTAGGCACTTAAAACCAGCATCTTTCCCTACAAATTCCCCCTTCCTCACAGATCCCCCAATTCAGTGAATGAAACCACCAGCTAACCAGAGGCCTGGCCAGAAACTTTAACATCACCCTTTATTCTTCCAAATAATCACCAGGATCTTTCAATCCCAACATTTAAATATCTTACAAATTCCCACAATTCTCAGCCACCTACCCCACCTCTTTCATTCAGGCAACCACCGTTTCTTACTGGATTATTACAGAAAGCTCTTAATTGGGCTCTTACATTTTAGTCTTAGCCCTTCTGTTGACTTTACATACTGGATCCAGAATTGTCTTTTTAAAGAATGAAGCATGCACTTAGTTTCTTAAAATTCTGGCCTTCTAGGTTAAAGCTTAAACTGCTCACTGAGCCTATATGAGCTGGCCCCCGTGTGTCTCTGACCTTCTCCCATACGCTCTTTACATGATCAGTCCAACCAGGCTGACCCTCCTTCCGATCCTCAAACATACCACACTCTCTTCGTGGGCCTCTGAGTCTTTATGACTATATTTAAACACACACATACACCCCCGTACCCAAATGAATGCTGATTTTCTTCTGGAAAGCTTTTCTTTATTCCCCAAATTTTATTTAGGTGCCCTTCTTGGTACTCCAATTACCCTTGTTACATCCATTCCAAATTATACTAATTTTAATACTATATTTTAATTCCCTAGTCATTTTTTTTTGCATTTTCTATAAAGCTGGAAGGTCAACATGAGCAAAGACCGCAATTGTCTCTTTTATATTATTTTTTAAATTTAATTATTTATTTTTTTAAAGGATTTTATTTATTTGACAGACAGAGATCACAAGTAGGCAGAGAGGCAGGCAGAGAGAGAGGAGGAAGCAGGCTCCCCGCTGAGCAGAGAACCCAATGCGGGGCTGGATCCCAGGACCCTAAGATCATGCATGACCTGAGCCAAAAGTAGAGGCTTACCCCACTGAGCCACTCAGGTTCCCCTGTCTCTTTTTTAGGTCAACATTTCTTAAGCATGTGCCATGAGCTAGGTGTTTTCTAAAATTCTCAACAACTCCGAGATAGGTACTATTTTTAACCCAGTTTGACAGAAAGGAATCAGAAATACAGAGAGATTAACTAGCTTATCCTGTATTATACAGCTAATTGAATTGAGTTGAGATTCTTCCTCAGGCAGTCTGGCTCTGGTGCCTACAGCTTTAATAATTTTGTAAACTTCCTGTATTATATATTGCTATATACCCAGTGCCTAGCCTAGTGCTGGATATTAACAGATGCTCAGAATAGATATGTTGAATTACAAGTTTCCACCAAGTATTGGAGGTAAGACAGTCTAACCAGGGGAGAATGGTATCCTGCAAGAGAGAAGTTGTTAAAAAAAAAAAGCCAAGAAAAGCAATTTGGGGATTAAGTGAGTAAGGAATCTAACAGGACTTAGTAGATCAGGATACATGTGAGGATCCAAGGATACTGTAAAGAAACCTGAAGAGCTAAAAGCACTAACCACTTCCAGTGTCATACCTATGTGACAGTATCTAGCTTCTTTTTAATCTGTAAGCAGACCACCTTTGAAGATAAATGTTGATGCTAACCTAGGAGTGGGCAATGATACAAGCAGCAAGAGAGCAGGGCCAGGGAAACAAAGGTCAATTTGAGCTATGCTGATGTTTGCCATGGATGCAAAGGTCGGACATGCTTATGCACAAGTGACATTTTACCAGGAAGACAAGGACACCCAGGAAAGCATTGTCTGTCATGATAGTGACTCGTGTGTGGAACTGAAGACAATAAATGTTGCATTAAAGAACAAATTTCAGTATAATCACAAGTATGTCTTACAGACATGTTCTAAATAAGTAGATTTTACTAATCCAGGGGAGGAAAAGAGTCTTCTCTTGTGGTCAACCACTCAGGCATGTGAAGAGAATGAACACATCAAGGGCGGCAAGGGCCACTGAACAAATTTGTGGGCCACAGAGAAGTAGCCTAGGAGAATTCTTGTTCTTTTAGAAGCAATTTATTCTCAGTGACTAGATTTAATGCAGTGATTAACAGTAATATGTCCCCCTCCTTCCTAATAATATTTATAATTAACTGTGGGCTTTGTGATGCTTCTTTGTAGAGTGCCCATTGGGTTACTGCAGAAATGATGGGAATTGTGTAGTGGAGAAGAACGGCCCTGTGTGTCGGTAAGGAGCATTGTCGACTTTGTCTTTGAATAGTTATTGCCATTGGCTTACTTATTTTTCTCAAAGCTGATATAATACAACACCAATGAACACAAAGTTAAGTGTAAGGCGAAATAGTGGATAATGGCATTATTTGCATTTATCTGTCCCAATAAGAGAAAGGAAGATGTGGGTATATTTTAGAAAAAAGATGGCAATTATTTAACATGATTTTATGTCTTAACATTTTGTATTATATAGGACATAGTTTTAATACCCATTCATTCTTTTTTTTAATATTTATATCAGGTTATAAAAAGATATTATATATGGGTATCATCCTATTCCAGATGAACTTAGTTTCTGCATTTCCTTATTCCCTTTTTATTTCACATTTCATATTTCTCTTTTCTAACAACAAAGGGTAAAATTGATTCATAAATAAGACCTTTTTCTAGTTTAAGCAGTGGATGTTTATGAGTACCCAAAGTTAAGGTACAGATAAGGAATACATTTGCATGCTTAAAGCAAAAATAAACGAAAACAGTCCTTGTGATTTCTTTGGGGAATTATTTATACTGCATATCAAAGATTGCTTGATTTTTTTCCCCTCACCCTTTAGGGAATTGTGCAAAAACAGTTTCATAAATTCCAAAGGAAATGATGCATATTCCATTATATTTGTGTTTATGACTTTTTAATCTAGCAGACCAAAGGATATATTACTTTGCTTATTAGAGAACGGATGGTAGTTTGACACTGAAGTCATAACAAAACACACAGAAGTATCTGGAAAACAATGATTGATAGTTGTTTGAATCCTTATATCGTTCTGAGTCAACACTTGTATTTTAGGAAAAGTTGTTTATGCCTTATAAAAGCAAAAATCTCTACCAATTAACACAACAGCAATTTTTTTTTGATGAGATATGTTTAGACACTGTTTTAACATTGTTGAAAGTGAATTATTAATGGTTTCTCTGTTTTGTCTCTCTACTTCATTACATAATTTATTTCACAACATCTCAACAAAATTATGCTTTCCCCTATATCAGTTTCCATGGAAATTAAGTTTTTACAAACTGTAAGTTGATGGAAAGACAGGATGCATAGTATAATTTCTAAAATCTCCTGAAAGAAATTGAGAATGATGCCATAAATAATGTCCATCGAATGTCAGCTGAGTGGATAATGTTGTTTAGTGTCAACTATTTACAATAAGAAGGTTTGCATTTTTGTCTTCTCTAACGCTACCAGACAAGAAAGCTCTCTCAGACTGTAGCTAGTCTTAGCTAAGCAAACAGAGTTTTGTGTTCTTGGCAACATCCTCTGGTACTTAAATAAACTTTAAAAATGGAAATCCTGATGGTGACATCTGAAATGAGTTTCTCTCACATGAGAAAACTCTTAACATGAAGGAGAAGATGCAGTGGGAGGATTAAGAGGCAAAGGGACCAGAGGAAGGAAATCTGTGTGACAAATGTAGAAAGAAATTCATTAATCAAATGTTTTAAAATAGTGTTTTTGGTAATAAATAATACTTTTCAGGTAGTGAAATAACCAGTTGCCACCAGTGTAAACAAATGTTTGGAATTAATGTTCTTTTCAACATAGGTATGAAAAATGACTTGTGGTTTTTTTTTCATATTACAATATGGTAGTTTCTTCATTCAAATTCTAATTACCTTAAAGCCATGAACTGTAAAAGTAAATATAAGTATATTACAATAAACTTTTAGAAGGCATATACTAGTATATCAGGCAAAAAGTAGAAACCCCGTAAATCCCACTTTGCAGTATTATTTTTCTCTCCACTTAAATATGGTTTTCCTTTCACCAACACATGTACCCACACAAGCACACATTTCTTATAGAAATATGAATTATACTTTATACATTCATTTTGTACCTTGTTTATGTTTTTTTTTTCTCTTAATAAAATATTGTGCTGTTGTTCCATGTCGGTACATCTGGCTCCTAGATCCATCACTTCTTGGCTGTGTAGTGTTGAGTAAATTTCCCAATCTAATGTGCCCAGCTTCTTCTCTGGCAAACTAGACAAGATAATAGCACCTACTTCACAGGGTAGTTGTGAGACTTGAAGGGGTTAAATACGTGAGACACTTGGTACTGTGTCTGACATACAAAAGATACTATAGGAAGGCTAGCCATCAGAACTATTATATCATCCCTTTTTATGCTGTGTAGTCAGCAATATTTAATGTAGGGTTTGTCATCATTTAAATAACCTCATTAATACTATTAATGGTTGTTTAGTTTCTTTCTTAAATATTTGCTTTAACAAATAATCTTGCAACATGCATCCTTTGACTTGTACTGACACAATTCTTTAAGCATAACATACCTTACTGAAATGCAAAATAACAATGTACATTATTCCTAGTTGCATTTAGTATCAAATTCATTTCCAATTAAATTTTGTATCCACATCATGTCACACACAGGTATTCTTTTTTGGATTTAAGGTTCAATGAGGTGGCTTTAGAATGAAAAGCTTTAGAGAAAACATAAAGCACTATGGAAAGCTATTGGCTTTATATCAAACGCCTGTCATTCCCAAGTGTGAGAATTCAAGGTCTCTGTCACTCAAAGAGGTAAGGACAGACCAAAGGCCATCTCTTATCCGGGCATTGTAAATATAAGAACTTCATGGTATCGAAAAGGAGGCTTGTCACGAGAGTCTTTGGGTTTTCTCTTGGAATCTAAGGTATCTTGAGAAAGGACCTTCGGTTTTTACCTGTCATCCTAGAGAAGAGAGACTTAAGAAAAAAAAAAAAAAAGGTCATTTGGGTTGCTGGAAGTTTATAATTATCCGCAGGCATAAACACTACTATGTGAACTATGGTTTTCCATTACCTGAGGACCACCAACAGGGTGGCATGTCTGAGGGCTGAAGAAGCAAATCATGAGCCAAAAGAGGGAAATTATTCCTAATCTAAGGGGGCTTGGTTATTATATTATTTTGATATTATCAGTATGTTTCTTTGAAAAATAGACTGAGCTATGTAATTAAATTCCAAAGGGTAGGAAAGAGGTTACAAAGAAAAAAAAATCAAGTCATCAAAGCTAAAAGAAAGAAATAGGAAACAGTATCCAATTAATGCATATATAATTATATATATACACATATATAGATAAATTTATTATATAATTCATATATATGTATACATGAGATCATGTTGTTAGTGAAGGTAGGCAGAAAAATATTAAAGCTTGGGTTAATTTATAGATTTTGAATACAATTTATTAACAACTACCCTGTCCCACTAGATTCCACATTCTTAAATTTGCTTGCCAAGAAGACACAGTTCCTTTGGATACGTCATAGGCACTACAGAGTTAACATGTCCAAAAAGATCTGGTATGTAGGCAGGCCATATTCTTCTCTTTCTCTCAGATTTACACGCACTGTTCTCTCTACTTACAATTTTATTTTTCTGCATTTGCCCAAAAGATGCCTTTTAATCCTTTAGAGCCAATATAAATGGCAATTTCTCTGGGAAGCCTTTCCCAGACCAACCAGAGAGAATGCCTCATCCCTCCTTCTGGTTTCCTCTGTTGCTTCCCTCATTCTGTTATTTTACAAGTATTGGTTTTACTAAACTACCTATTGGAACCTGTTACATCCTATGAAGAAATAGATTTCCAATTAAAATTTTATTCTTTATGACTATCAAAATTAATTTTGTCCACTTTTTACTAGTTTTATTTGTAAGGATAACTCTTGGACAATTATGGTCACTGAAAATTTTTTAAAAATATACTATGTTCATACTTTTGGTGCAAAAAAGATTTAAAAAATAAAGGCTTTTAAGTATAAACTATATTAAATTAGGATAAATATTTGCTAGAACAGGGCCTAAATTACTTCCTAAATTACTCTATATATTTAATGCAATTCCAACAAAAACACCCACAAGCTTTTTGTGGGATTAAATAATTTGATATTAAAGTTCCTATGGAAAATGACCATGGGACTAGCTGCTTAAACATGGAAGAACATAAGCTATTAGGGGCTGAGGAGCCCTACTAGTATAATTGGAATAAAGCTCTTATTGTTAAAGCAACATGGCACAGACACCTGAAAGACATTTTAGATGAACGAAGTAGAACATCTAGAAATATGTTCAAGTGCATATGAAAATTTAGTAAATGATAAAAATGGCATCTCAAATCACTGGACACGATGGACTTTTAGACAAGAAATGTTGGGCAACTAGTTAGCTATTTGGAGAAAGACAAACTTAGAACTAGGTACACACATAAAAATAATCTTCAGGTGGAGCAGGATGCAGGGTGAGACCATACACATACTAGAGAAATACAGGATAAATTTCTCTATACTCTGGATGTAAGAAAATACTTTTTTCAATGACTCAAGCCCAAATGCAATAAAAGACAATACTGATAAATTTACATAAGAATTAGGTTAAAAAGAATATTTTGCATGATACAGAAATACCATAAGCAATGTCAAAAGACAAAGGTCAATCTTAAAGGAAATGCTTATATCATAAATCTCAGAAAAAGGAAATATCCCTAATACTTATAGAACTATTTCAAGATATGGGAAAAGACCAAACATCATATTAAAAAATCTGATGATTATTATTTTTCAGGTATATAAAATGATCAAACATATAAAAAATCAACTTCATAACAGAAAGGCAAATTTAAGTGATACTAATATGCTTTTTCTCACTTCTCCATTGAGCAACATATTCTGTTGGTAAGGATGTAAAGAAACAAGCATTTTGCTAGCAGAAATGGAAATTAGTATAACTTCTGTGGAGGTGATTTTGGCAATATCTAGGAAAACCTATATATCCATATACTTTTTGCCCTAGCAGTTCCACTTCTAGAATTTACACTGGTGGTACAACTCCAGCACTATAAGAATATAGAGCAACAAAGTTACTCACTGCAGCATTCTTATAATTTCAAAATATTGGAAACAACCTAAATATTTCCATATAGGAAAGTGGTTAATAACTAAGACATATCCACACAATGGGGTATAACTGGAATATGGAACAGGTAAGAAGTGTCCCTTTAACCAGGTGTAGAAAGGTGATGTGGGGAGCAGCATAAAGGAAAATGAAGAAATATAGAATAGTTCTGTAGTTCTTTCATTTAACTCAAATGTTAAAATTCTGGAGAGTAGGGGCGCCTGGGTGGCTCAGATGGTTAAATGTCTGCCTTTGGCTTAGGTCCTGATCTCTGGGTCCTGGGATCCAATCCCATCTCAGACTCCCGACTCAACAGGGAGTCTGCTTCTCCCTCTGCCTTTCCTGCCCTGCTTGTGCTCACACTCTCTCTCGCTCTCAAATGCATAAGTAAAAATCTTAAAAAACAAAAATCTCAATGTTACTGTTGATAATAACATGTCAGAACCTCTTAAGTGTTTGACATGTTTTTGGCCTTTATATAAACCTATAAGACAGATGATCATGTACTAATATAGCAGTTAATGGAATGAAATTAAGTAATTTTCTCAGACACAAAAAGCAAGAAATGGTGGATTTTAGGGCGCCTAGGTGGCTCAGTTGGTTAAGCGTCTGCCTTCAGCTTAGGTCACGATTGCAAATGGAGCCCATGTTGGGATCCCTGCTCAGTGGGAGGTCTACATCTCCTTCTCCCTCTGCTGCTCCCCCTGCTTGTGGTCTTTCTCTCTCTCTTTCTTAAATAATAAAGTCTTAAGGAAGGAAAGAAGGAAGGGAGGGAGGGATAAAAGAAATGGTGGAATTCAGATTCAAAACCTGTCTTTTGGCCAAGGTTTATATGCCTAGGTTATCAATCACTGTGTCACATTTCCTCTTTGGAGATTTGACTAGGTGGCTCATGATTCTATGATTGCAAGGTTTTATGAGTAGAGATATGAATCAAATGCCTATGGAAAATCTAGATCTAAGCTTTATATGCACTTGACTCTCTGCACTTGGGTAATTTTTTTTTTTAAATTCCTGTGGGTGTTCATGTCATTCCTTTTTGCCCATTTTTTTTTTTACCTTCCCACCTGGAGTACTTGAAAAAAACCTTCAGATTCATCTTTTATGTCCCAACCTGTATAGGCCTTCCTCTCTAGAACTTTCCCTGAACCCACATGCATGTAAGTCATAGCCTGTGTGCAATGTACAAAAGAAGACTGGGTCTAAAAACAGGTAAACCTGAGTTTAGGTATGAACTCCATCCAGCACTTACTAATGCCATGACTTTGAATAAATAACCTTTTTCTAAGGGGGGGAGAGGAAAAGGGATATTCCTTAAGAAACTAACATTCTCTGCCACCATGGCACTGTGAACTGAAAAGGGCTGCTGTATTTCTGAAATGTATAATTCATGATTGTTTTATTTACTGAAGAACATTTTTTAAAAAGTTGTATCTAAATGGAAAGCATTAGTAATCTGTTAATCAGTTTCTTATTTAACATCATCAAAATCATCTCCATAGCAACCAACAATAGTTCTTTATGAGGTGGAATACAGAACAAATCATCACAATTTAAGATCACGGCCTCCGTTATTATTTTTTTAAACACAGTACTCAAGCACTAAGGACTAACAAATATTCATAGCAAACTTAAATGTTTTGTAAATAAAAATCATTTCAAATTGCAAAAATCCAATTTAAAGAGGAGGAGGAGGGCATTTAGAAATCTTTAATGCTGTAAGCTTGAGAGGCCATAAAGGTGTGTTTTTCGAATCCAGGACACGGAAGAAACGATTTTCTGGTTAAATATAAATTACCAAAATTGCCCCAAGAAGAAGAGGTATTAAAGTTGAGTAGATTGAATGACATAGTGGAAATTTTAAAAGTCAAAGATGTAGTCCCTCTCTTCCAAAAACTTAAATGTGTATATCTATTTTAAAAAACTAAAAGCATTTCTCTTAAAGCTAGGAATAAGAAAAAGAATGGTCTGTTAGCACTGGGATTATTCTGTTTGTTCAAGAGGTTTTAGCCAAAGAAACAAGTACAAAGAAGTAAAAGTTAAACGTATTGAAAAAGAAGAAATACAAATATTATTGCAGATATTCACAGCCTAGGAAATTCAAGCCAATTAAGTGTAATACTGTTAAAATGATAAAAAATGGTTCAGCAAGGTAGATGGATACATGATAAATATGCAACACTAGGAACATTTCCTTTTCACCAGGAGGGACAATGACTGAACAATATAATGGGAAAAGAACTCGATGCTGAAATAGCAGAAATTATTGTAATATATGCAGGCCTACACTTAATAGTAAATGTACACTTAATAGTAAATAGAAAACTGCAAAGCTCACATGAAGGGAGTTCAAGGACTTGATTATGTAGATAGGAAAAAGAAATGGGTGAACTTACTTCTAGAATCAGCAGTATTCACTAGTGTACAAATGACAACCAAAGAACATTTTCAGTGTTCTAGATTTTTGTTGTTTTTTTAGACCAGTGGATTTTAATGGCCACATAAAAAAATATTTAAAGGCAAAATTAAGAATTGATATATGTTACTTGATATTAAAGTATGCTATTAAGGCATGGTGATATATACTGAGGAGCCAGGACAGAAATAGACAAACAGGCTATTGCAAAAGAATAAAGATTCTACAAGTAGATTAATGTAGCTATGTGAAACTAGGATAAACTAGGCAGCATTTCAAGTTAATTAAAATGGATGGATTGAACTAGTAATAATTGGTATTAAGACAATTCGTTAGCCATTTGTTTAGAATATAAATTATTGACATTTTACACAATTAATTCCACATTTAATAAAGGAATAGATAGGGTAAAATAATAAAAACTTTTAGAAAGAATAAAGAATAAGGACAATTTTTAAATCTTTAAATATGGAAGCCATTTATAAGTTTATCAGCAGCCATAAGAGAAAACAAATTTGAAGATGTGATCACATGGATAGTCTCGAACAGAATTAAAGCTGTAATATGGTGAAAGACATCACATGTGTGTGTGTGTGTGTATACATATACATATGATATCTTCTTTTTAATAATATGTAACAGGTCACAAGAAAGCTATACAGTATTATACAACACACTATAGATAGGGATTAATTATTATATTAATTAGTTATCTATATATAGTGTTTCCCCAAAGCAATAAAAATTATGTAATAAACAACTAGACAGAGATTATTCACAGAAGAATTAATATAAATGCTCAACACATACCTGGAAAAAATTCTACCTTCATTAATAGGTTAAGTGCAAATTAAACCTTTAGAAATTCCAGTTTTACTAAAGTGACAAAAAGAAATTAGTAATATCCACTATTTGTGAATATGTAGAAACACTGGCACTTTTATACATAGATTATGTGAATATAATCTGTATATCTAGGAAGGTAAATATACAACAAAATATACAGCATTTAGGAAATGTAACTTTCAGGAAAGACAAAGGGAAAATACCCATTCAAGTTTCCAGTATTCATACTGTTTAGCTCAGCAACCTCTGTCCTAGGAATCTAGCCTACTGACATATTAACAAAAAATATGCAGGTAAATATCCTGAAATTGGTATTTTATAGTACCTTTGTTTTAAAGATTTTATTATTTATTTGAGGGGGGGAGAAAGAGTGAGAGAGAGCACAAGGGGAGGGAGGGCAGAGAGAAAGGGATAAGCAGACTCCCTGCTGAGTGGGGAAACCAAAGTCTGGCTGGATCCCAGGATCCTGGATCATGACCTGAGCGAAAGGCAGGTGCTTAACTGACTGTGCTACCCAGGCATCCCTAAAATATTGTTTTGAAAACAAAATTAAGTTCAAAATAGTGTAATGCAATCTTATAAAATGGAAAATATAAATTCTGACATAGAAAATTATCTACATTTTTAGGTGAAAATGCAAATTCCACAATAATATGCATATTAAAATCTACAGGGGGAAAAGGTGTATAAATGTGAGTGCATATAAATAATGAAAAACAAGTCTAGCAGTGTCATATCAAAGTGTTAGGAGTTGTAAGGGACCTCTCTAGAAGGAAACTGGCTTTGGGAGATAGCGCAATTTCATATTTTAGTTTCCTCATTTTTACTTTAACAAATACTGCTTCTGTAACTCAGAACTACATTTTTTTTTAAAAAGGCCTTAAAACAGTTACAGTATTGAAAAAATAATAACATTGCTTACAGTAAAAGGCAGAGCCAACTGGCTGCTTTTAAGTGTCTCCAAGATAAATGGGCCTGTCCCTTGGTTTTTCTCCCTTGTTTTCAGAAAGTATTACACACTTTCTGCCTCGTAAGAGCCAAACAAACCAGACAGACTAGGAATGTGATTGAAGATGAAGCAAATAACCTCTCTCACCAAACCTCCCTCCCTCACTCCCTCCCAAAGCTGGATCCTTCTCCAATCACAGATGCCAAAAGAGTCATGAAAATGAAAAGCACAGTAATACCTAATTTTCCTTCTCTGCCCTCTTCCCAGAAAGAAAGTGTTGTGATGTGTCTGTACGCTTAACTGTTAAATTGTGTTTAGACTTTTCATGCCAGGCATAAGTTTTCATAGCTGAACACTGCATTGCTTTGACAGTTTGATGTAAGTGTCTCTTGAATGACCTGTTGACTTATCCAGGGAGGGCATTCTGCAAGGAAGGACATGGCCCAGATTTCGTTTAC
Source organism: Mellivora capensis (assembly GCA_004024625.1). NCBI lineage: Eukaryota > Metazoa > Chordata > Mammalia > Carnivora > Mustelidae > Mellivora > Mellivora capensis. The sequence continues at coordinate 62,048 of PISX010010740.1, forward strand.
TGGTCACTGGTGACAGGGATTTGTGATCCAGATATTTCCCAAAGTCTCTGGTATGACCTGACTGTTAAGTAGATATTTCTTTCCTCCTGGAAGAAAAGTGGTGGGTTATTTCTGGGGCAGTATCTAATGCCAAAGAACTTGCTTTAAAAGAGAGAACAAGAGATAGCTGTCTATATTATAAGGATTAGGAACTTGAAAAACCTCACTACTTCACTGGTCTTTTAAAATAGCTGCACAGGAAAATGTTTCCTCTAATCTGCACAATTTTTGTCAATTTCCTAGCATGTGCACGACAGCTTTAATGGGACAGCAATTGATTGGAAATAACATCTTTTCTTTCTCTGCTGTATGTGCCATGTGCATGTGTCCGTTGCAGTCTTGAAGGGGAGAGAGAGGCACAGCCCCGTGGAGGCGCTCAGAGACCTGAGCGTTGAAGAATGCTGACAAAAAGTCATTCCTCAGAATGAATTTCACAATTTCCCAAACCAGGCTCCCCAGTGGCACTGGAACTGCAGGCCATCCAGCTCTGCCCTGATCCTACATAGCTTTTCTTCCTGCTCAGCCAGCATGAGTTTAACTATGTCAGAGTAGAATCTTTTGTGCTGTTGCTAGGTGGCTGATCTCTGCCTTACAGAAGCAAAATCTAGCAAATGAGGTAGAACTTTTTGAACCTATCCCTCTTACTAGTGAAATGTTGACAGATCTAAGTAGTTCAATGCATTTTAATTTTGAAACCCCCGTGGGACTTTTCTTATCCTCTGAAAGCCCTAGTTTATGTTTGCCGTTGCCTTAATCTGCTGTCCATCTATACCTCTGAGATGTAGGGCAGTTCTTTGTTTTTCTTCATAGACTTAGTTTGTTTTCCTTATTTTCACAAGGAGAAAGGAGGAGGCAATGGAAATTATTTTTGTCTTCAAGTTTAATATTAAGTGATGACTGTTCATGATCAGTGGCTAGATTTTATGTAGTCTATAAATCTCTAGATCCACATTATCCTTCTGTTTACTATGTACAGAGAAAGAATTGTGAGACATACATGCAAAAACTGGAAAATGTAACACACGATATAGAAAAAAATAATATTCTAGAAATTACAATGATAGTGTTGGTACAACTCCTACTTGCCTTTTCATTTTCTATGTGTGGGGCAATAACTGAATACGCAAATGCATTGTAGCAAATGCCACAGGGGCAGCAAGAAAAAGATAAAAGGAGAGAACATGCATTTTGGTACTGAACAAAGAGAAATGCATTCCCTTTTGAATTTACTGCTTGAGGATCCAGAGTAAAACATTTAAGATCACTTTACAGTAAATCGTTTCATTTTCGTGTCACTACTATCTAATAATGTTGAGGACTAAAGGGGCATGCTTTTTTGAATATATATGGAGAATTCAAATTTTGGAATAAATATATACTAATAATGACATTTTTAACTTTGTAGATAAAATTGAAAATACTATTCTTTTGTTAGAGTATCAGAATAAAAATGTGTTTAGTTTGAAAAAAGACTTCAATATAGGTAATGAGGCTTTACATATATTACTCTTCTCCATTTTGTTGGAATTAAAAGTGATAAAATTTCTCTGTAATGTAAATTATAATGCATTGTATTTTCCTATTGTTTATGTATGCATTCTGTGATGCTGAGGGAATACAAGCTATGATAATAAAAAGGTATATGTTGATAAATGGTATATATTATTTTATAAAATATTGTTCACTAGGATAAATCACCCTAGTGAACACATACATATCCATATTGACAAGTATTTTGCCAAATTTCTTTGTTTTTTATGGTAAAACTTCAAAATATATAAAATGTAGTCATTGAAAATCAAGTTTAATGAAATACTGTGTGGTACAAGGAAAGGAAGACTAGACAGAATTAGAAGTTCTGCCTTGACTACATTTAATACTTACATAGCAGTATTAGTCAGGGACCTACCAGGAAAGATAATTCACCCCAGATGGATGTCATAACAAAACTTTCAAGAATACTTAATGATGGGTATAGGCAAGATTAAATTAATGACAAGGAATGTTAAGACTCTCAGAGACTCGCAGCAGTAGAAAGCCTAAATTGGAGGGACAAGGGGTAGATCATAAATGACCAGTTCCCAGTGAGAGCTGTGTGTATGTTTCCTGGGGGGCAGGTTCAAGCTGAAAGGGTAGTTGGGGAAAGATGCAACAACTGACCTGGCATAGAAGCTGGAGGAAACAGACAAACATATTCAAATTTTCTCTCCTCCTACTGTCCAACCTCTGGCTTTTGTCTTCCATTGGCTAAACCCAACAGAAAGCCAACAAAGGAACAGAGATAAGGATGCAGTCCTTAGTGTTCTTCTCTCAGGCCACAGATTAAGGCATCAAAAGGGATCTGAGGCCACTGACCAACCTTGGCAATTCTCTGAACCTCTCTCTATTTTAGAACGTGTATGAATTAGAAAGCCCATTCAGCTTCTAGTAAAAGACATCTGGCTATTGTGAAATTAAACCTAAAGATAATTTTTTTTCTTATAAAAATTCTAGGAAAAATTATTACTGACTTCAGTTTACTTGTTCAGGGATGCCCAAAACAAATTTGTGATTTTTTTTTCCTGATTTGCAGTATGGGGTGGTACTCCATCATAACCCTTTCCTAAATAACTCAAAACAAACAGATAACAACAACAACAACAACAACAACAAACCAGAAAGGAAAGGGAACTTAACCAGAATCTCACATAACAATTTCTGAATATACCTCTTTTGCCTAAGAAATATACTATGAGAAGTTATTCAGTGGAAGTTTGGAGTAAGAGGTAAAGATGAATAACAACATCAAGTTAAAAGAGACTGATTTTTAGACAGCTTGTGTAACATTTAAATTATTAAAAGTGTTGACAGAGGACTTTTAGGGAGTTGATTTATGAAGATTTCTTGGCCATGTTGAGTCCCACCCTGTTCCTCAAGGTACAGCACAGGGAGAATGGCTTCAGAGAGTCGACTCAGGGATCACTGATAATAGTTCCTAGAGTTGTAAGAAATCATAGGACTCGTGTTTGTCATGCATATGAGATGTCTAGAGGTGTTTGGCCATGGCTCTTACCCTACAGTGGCAGGGCACAGTGGAACAGTAGCTGGGACCTTGAGAAAAAAACTGCATGCCTCCCTTAGAAGTAGGTCACAAATACACAAATCCTGGAGACAGAATATTATACTCAATTAGTAATGTCATCCTGGTGGTTTTAAACAAACAAACAAACAAACAAACAAACAAACAAACAAACGTTTCACCAGAGAGGTTATGCTAGAAGTTGAGGAGACCCCAAAGTAAAAGGACAAAAACAGCCTTCTGAAAAATCCAAAGATTCTTTACATGCTTGCAAGGCCCAGAGAACTGGAAGCACAAGTCAAGGAAGGATGTTCTTTTTTTTTTTTTTTTTAAGATTTTTAAATTTTATTTATTTGACACAGAGAGAGATCACAAGAAGGCAGAGAGGCAGAGAGAGAGGAGGAAGCAGGCTCCTTGCTGAGCAGAGAGCCCGAATGTGGGGCTCGATCCCAGGACCCTGAGATATGACCTGAGCTGAAGGCAGAGGCTTAACTTGCTGAGCCACCCAGGTGCCCTGGAAGGATGTTCTTTATCTCCTTCCCAGATTCCTGCGATGGACCAGAAGCATTGGGAAAGGAGGGGCTGAGGGAGAAAGAAAATGCCAAGTCACGTGGTCCCAAAATGTGGCAACCATCCTAAAGCTGGTCTCTGCTAAGAGAAGGGAGAAGAAACACAACCTTAAGTTTGGGGTTTTGATTATTACATAAGATTGAGCACTTAAATTACCAAAGTGATGCTTTTATCACATGAAGTGACTATCACCTTACTCATTTACCTAAACTGAGCAAGAGAGTCATGAGGCCTAATAGAATTTTTATTTATATGTAGTAGATTTAAAGACCATGGAAGACAGAATGGGGTTTATTTTTACTATACCCCAAAAGCCATGCTTATGCAATGTCAGGTTTAATTAAAGCTGTAAAAATTTGGTAAGAAGCGTTTGATTCCAGAGACTTACTTGGCTAAAACCAAATAAAAAGGACTATGGAAAGGACAAACTGACTGGACATCTGACTCCTGTAGAAGAACTGGTACTGGATATAATTCCAATTTGGTGGAAAAACATATGAAATGAGGTAGCGAGCAAGATTCTGCACCCATGAAATCAGGATGAAAAAAACTGCAATTGTGGTGTTGATCTGTACTTTTTGAGAAGGAAAATGCCTGTCATAGCGAGAACACAGATTGCACTGCAACTAGTACTTGACCCAGGCTACCTATGGGAGTGAGTACTACATATTTGAGATCTGTAATACCGTGGCAGACATGGAGCGTTGAAACACTAAGACTTGGACAATGGAGAGCAACCTAAGAAAAGTAACCTTAAACCATTCCATGGGGAGAATCATGAGAGAGAACTCCAATTCAGGATGAGTTCACAAAATAAAACTCAAAGGCAATAAGACAAAATCTGATGATAAAAAAGACAATAAGCAAAATCAACAATTAGGAAATGTACTCCTGGCGAAACAGAAATTTTAAAAAGCAATTTAAAATATGCTTAAAGTAGGTATGTTAAAGATCCTCAAAAATCTAAAAGAAGAGATACAATCTGTAAAATGTAAAAGTTTTTTTTAATAATGAAGCAGCTATAATTTTTTAAAAAATTGGATGAAAAAGTAATCATGGAAATTTAAAAAAATCTAAGTTGAACAGAGTTGAAGAGGGAACTAATAAATTGGAAGATGTTTTTTAAACGACTCAGAATATAACACAGAAAGACAAAAAGATATAAAAATATGAAATAATACTTAAAATATACAGAGATATAGAGGGCATATTATGAGCTTCAAAATATGCCACTATGATTTCTAAAAACATAGAAAAATAGAATATTAGAAAAGCAATATTGAAAAAATAAAGTGGCTGAGAATATTTCTGATTTGAATAAAATCGTGGATTTAAATTTAGCACATAAAATGCTACACACACATGTACATGCAAAAACAAAACAAAAAAACTAAAATCCACACCTAATGTAGCATAGGAAAGTCACAGAGTATCAGGAGAAAGGGAGTATTTTAAAAGCAGAAGAAAATACAGTACTTTTAAAGTTTTATTAAACTGACCATGGAACTCCCTCAGGAATATAAACACCAGATGATAACAGAAGGAAGATGCTGAGGGAACATGATTGACAAATTAGAATTGCATGCCCTGGAAAACTGAAATAGAAACATTCTCCATCATACAGAGATTAGGCATATTCACTATACATAGACTTTCTGATAAAAGAAATAATTCCTTGGTAAATACTTAAGCAAAATGAAACTTTTATCCCAACGTGAAAGTGAGGATGCAAAAGCAGTGATGATTAAAGAAACTGGTAGGCTCTTCTATATATTTATTAATTATTAACTCCAAAAATCGTACCCATTTTTAAAACTTGTTTTAAAAAGTCAGGACTAAAATCTGGAAAGGAATAGCATTGAAAAGAGGAAAGAGTTCCGAGGGTAGTTCTAGGTGCAAGTTCCTTTTTTATTTTAGAAGTTCTTTTATCCACTTTTACTCCTGTTATACTCTTTTCCCCTTTTCATTCTTATTTTAAATGGGAAGTAGGCATTTACCCAAAGAATACAAACATACTGATTCAAAGGAATACATACACTGTGATGTTTATAGCAGCATTATCTATAATAGACAAATTGTGGAAATATATGTATATGTGCATGCACACACACATACACTCACTCACATACACACACTGGAATATTACTCAGAAATAAAAAGATGAAATTTTTCCATTTGCAATGATGTGGGTGGAGCTAGAGAGTAGTATGCTAAGTGAAGTAAGCAATCAGAAAAAGGCAAATACTATATTATTTCATTCATATGTGGAATTTAAGCAGCAAAACAAATAAGCAAAGTGAGGGGGGGTTGAAGAGAGAGAGGAAAACAAAGAAACGGATTCAACTATAGAAAACAAACTGACGGTTACCAGCGGGACCATTAGTGGGTGGGGGGAAAGAGGAAATAGGTGATGGGGATTATGGAGTGCACTTGTCCTGATGAGCACCAGGTGCTGTGTGGAAGTGCTGAATCATTATATTGTACATTTGAAACTAATATTACATAGTATGTTAACTGACAGCAATTTAAATAAAACCTTAAAAAAAAGTCAAGGAGGACTCTGTAAGTGAAAAGAAAAATGATAAGTAAGAGTAATAAAAATAGCAAGCATTCCCACCAAGAGTTTAAGAGGGTTCCCCTTTCTCTACATCCTCTCCAACACATGTTGTTTCCTGTCTTGTTAATTTTGGCCATTCGAACTGGTGTGAGGTGGTATCTCAATGTGGTTTTAATTTGAATCTCCCTGATGGCTAGTGATGATGAACATTTTTTCATGTGTCTGATAGCCATTTGTATGTCTTCGTTGGAGAAGTGTCTGTTCATATCTTCTGCCCATTTTTTGATATGATTATCTGTCTTGTGTGTGTTCAGTTTGAGAAGTTCTTTATAGATCCTAGATATCAACCTTTTGTCTGTACTGTCATTTGAAAATATCTTCTCCCATTCCATGGGTTGCCTCTTTGTTTTGTTGACTGTCTCCTTTGCTGTGCAGAAGCTTTTGATTTGGAGAACAGTGTGGAGATTCCTTAAGAAATTAAAAATAGAGCTTCTCTATGACCCTGCAACTGCACTACTGGGTATTTACCCCAAAGATACAGATGTGGTGAAAAGAAGGGCCATCTGTACCCCAATGTTTATAGCAGCAATGGCCACGGTCGCCAAACTGTGGAAAGAACCAAGATGCCCTTCCACGGACGAATGGATAAGGAAGATGTGGTCCATATATACTATGGAGTATTATGCCTCCATCAGAAAGGATGAATACCCAACTTTTGTAGCAACATGGACGGGACTGGAAGAGATTATGCTGAGTGAAATAAGTCAAGCAGAGAGAGTCAATTATCATATGGTTTCACT